>APFE030476682.1:155202-171900 GCA_000404065.3 Pinus taeda | reverse complement strand
TTTTATATTATTATTTTTATAATATTAAGATTAATGATATATTATACTATTTCTGGAAATAAGTAACATTACGTAAAATTGATAAATGTGTGAATAGCATCAAACGTAATTTAAATTAGAATAATAACCATAGGCTGTTAACAAAATCATTCCAATGGTTATTAAATTTATTATAGTTTGATATTTTCTTTATGAATAGAATAAAAATAACAAAATGATTTATTTAATAAATTACATTCTTAGTCAAAACTAATAATAATAATAGGTGGTTAGGATAAAAATAAATGAATAATAATAATATTAGGAAAAAATAAATATATAATTCTAATGGTAAATTCGAAACTAAATTACTCATTAATTAAGATTAAATATATATATATGAAATAGTTTGTTAGGTTAACAATGAGATTAATAATTCAGATGGTTAGTTTAAAAAGGTAAGTTAAATTAGTTAATTTGTTTATAAAATTTACTAATTATTATTGATGTTATATCAAATTTTATCTGTTTATAAAATTATTTAATTTATTAATTATTAATACTATTATAAATATCAAGAAAAACTAAACTTTAATGGTTAGTTTGAAAAGTTAATAAGATTGTTTTTATTAAATAATTTAATTTATTTATTAGATTATATATTATATAATATTAAAATAATTAATATATATATAATAATTAATTAAGTAATATATTAAATTGTTTTAAGATAAGAAAAATATCTGGAATGACCAACTTTTATCAATTAGTTTAAAGAGATGATTTGATTGTTAAAAAAAAAAAGAAAAAAGAAAAAAAAGAAATAAATAGTAGCAATAATAATATAATAAAGATAAAGATAAAAATAAAACCAAAAAACAAAAATAAAACTATCAATAAAATAAATACAATAAAATTAGAACCAAGAATAAATAATAACTAACTATGCCAATAATAATAACCTTATGAATACATTAAATAATTAAATACCAAAGCTGGTAAAGGTCCCCCATCAATGAAAAAATCATACAACTCAATAAAATCAAATTAGAATAATAACTAAAATTAATTAATATATATATATATATATAATATATAATATATATATATATAATAAATATATATATGAAAAATGCATATATCTAAAATTAAGTAAGAAGATAATATTAATAATAATACTCATGAACAAATAAAGGAGATATAATATTAATAATAATACTCATGAACAAATAAAGGAGAATATACAATTGCCAGCTATATATATCTATATATAAATTTATATAATAGAGGAGATTATACTATACGAACACTAAGGAAAGAAAACAACTCGGAAGAGCGACAAAGAGACACAGGAGGCGAAGGACAGGAGAAAATCTAAAGGAAACCCTAGATCAAGGAGGAAGAGGAAGAAACAGAAGGCATCAGGGGGAACGATGAAAGCACTTCAGATGAACAAAGGGGCGGAGGGGGAAGAAGAAATACTAAGAAGACAGGCCGGGGATCCAACATCTACTTACCTTCCAGCCATCATCTCTGAACCACACTGGTTGGTTCGACTTGTCCTGGCAATGAACCACACTGGTTGGTTCGAAACGCGTCGACAAAGGTCTGTTTTATGTGATTTACGCCGAAGCTCTTCTTATAAATATGATGGATCACAGAAGCCTCAATTCTACAACTCAAACATATGTTAAAACCAAAAACTATTTTGAACTTCTTATGACAAAGATGGTAAATAGTGAGACATGAGATTTGAATATGGTGCACGTTTGGCATAAGATGATGGATATGTAATCCATTTTGGTGGTAGTTACTTCTTGTCTTGTTCATTAATATCACTTTTAGGGTTCTGTTGGACTGCTCAACACCTAACTTTCATGTGTCCCCTGACATCGAAAAACTTGTAGATATCTACATCCTTAAAACCATGATAACCCCGACAATCCCTTTTGTTGACACTTCACTCTTTCAATTATTAGTTTTTTTAAGGAAACGATACTCAAGCATATGTTAAAACCAAAAACTATTTTGAACTGCTTATGACAAAGATGTTAAACAGTGGGACATGAGATTTAAATATGGTGCATGTTTGGCATAAGATGATGGATATGTAATCCATTTTGGTGGTAGTTACTTCTTGTCTTGTTTATTAATATCATTTTTAGGGCTCTGTTAGACTGGTCAACCCTTTTCATTTGTAGCTTTCTATGGCGACAATTGGCAAACTGAATTTAAAATATAGATTTTGGTGTCAGCAACGGTCGTAGTCAGAGCTCTCTAGGCTATTTATTTGGAAGTGGTGATGAGCCCATGAAAGCAGTGCCCACATGTATAAGCATGTGCAAAACCCGACACGTTTTGTAAATGGAGCTCCACAAAATACAAAGGTAGTTTCTTCTAAATCTCGAGAAAATGGAAGTGAGGAAAATAAACAGTATTGACGAGCCACATTACCTCTGAAATTCAAGAGCACTGAAAAGTGGGAACTTCCTCCAAAATCTTCTTTTGTGGCTATAGTATAGAGTCTGAAAATTTGGTGGTTAAATATTGTAACCTTTCTTATTGGATCAAGTCATTGGCATGGCTTCCTAATCCCTATTAGATAATTTTAAAATTTCATTGAAACAATGTTAGTCAACAACAAATTGTCTAACCTTATTGAATTCCATATCTCTTGCAGAATTCGAGCCATGATCCTCAACCAACTATTGATGCTTCTACAAACTAGGTTTGTCACATCAATATGTTTGAGCACAGTAATGGGGAAAGAAAGGATTAAAAAAGTTTTTCCTAAATTTGTATGCCTATACATGTGAAATATGTGATTTACTAATAGCTAGGTAGCAGAATTGGAAGATCCACCAATATCATTATTCTCCTGGCTTGCAGTCTTTTGACTTCCTGAACCATGATTGGATCTACTTAAATTTGATTGACTTCTACTTTTTTTTATCATATATATGAATACTTCTATCATAAAAATGAGTGTTTGCAAGAGGCTACATATATTTCAAGGAGCCCATCTATTCAAAAATAAGAGAAATAAAATGGGTACGTAGTAAAGAGATAATTTTGATAAAAAACATCTCACACATTGAAGGTCGAGATAGAAACAGAGATTAGCGTTTACGTCAAGGGAATGTAAAGATATAATGAATTCATTCTTTCCCTTGAATTATTTGTAGGGAACAAATGTTGCAGGCCTCCTAAATTGGCCTATAAAATATTTGGGCACTTGATCGAAGAATCCATTTGTGGAGAAGAATGAGCATTACTGACTTATAATCAAGTTGGGGAAACATCCATTTTTGAAATTTGATAAACTAGAATACTACTTAATCCATTTCCTTACTTGAAGTCTGATGTGGGTGTCAATCATATTTGGAAATGAAGCATAGTTCTTGTTGTCGATACCTATGGCGTCCCTAGAGGCCTTGATATCATCTTATTGAACTCAAAAATTTCTGTAATTGATGAATTGGGTTGCAAGCAGAGTATTCATGTCTAGAAACTTGTTTAGAAATGTTAGAATTGGGTTCATCTTTGGATTTACCGAAAATTTAAGTTTAGATAACCATTATTGTTATAGAAGTTGTAGACTAAGAATAGGAATGACATGGGGGAAAGTAAAAATATGAAAAGAAACAAGAAGACCCCTCATGTCTACCTATGCAAGGTCTCAAACACCATGTCGATCTTTGTAAGTATTTCTTTGACTTTAAATCTATGTTGTAGCTAAGGAACTTTAATCTATGCTTGTGCTTTCAATAGTCCTAGAAAATCAAGGGAGAAGTGGGATTCCATCTGTAAAATAATTATTTTTAAAGAAACAATGCCTGCTGTTGTGGATCTATGAACTTTGCTAAAAAAGGTTAAGGACTAGGCATGGAAGTTATATGTTCTAGGGTACATGTAGGACTTAACATGGTTGTTACATGTGTCAGGGTATTGTTCTTGTAGCCAAATGGATTGTGAGCACTATGTGTAATAGATTGAATTCCAATAGCTTATATGTATGGTGTGAAGAACCAAGATGTGTTATATATATTTCATTGATGGAAGACTTTAGGCATTTTTTTTGTCTTTTTGAAATTTCCAGGAAATATATTAAAATAAAAATAAAAGAAATATTACAATGTACACATTTTACTATGCGTTTTCATTTCCTTCTTTATAAAATTTTCCTTCCATTTATACTCGTGGGAATTCTATTTAAATTATTCCACAATTATGGGAAACAATTAAACAAAATTCGCATAAAAAACCTCTTTCTTATCAATCCTTCTAAGAAAGGGTTTAGCACGGGTTGATATGGAATATACTGGATTACGCTTGCAAAGTTTTCGAACAAATTCCAAAATGAGATGTTTGTTCTTGGACTGCCATCATTGCAACTTATGAAAGTCATGAACCCGCTGAGGAGACATTGAGATTATTTCAGTTACTGAAACATAAAGGCCTCCATCCTAATCAGTTCATGTTTACCATCCTTCTTCTGATGTGCACCTAATTAGATTATGTACAAAATATAAGTACCCACACTTTAACCAACGGTTGTGATATTAATTGCCCAAATATCTTATTTTTAAATGCCCAAAACTGAATAGTGATCACAAATTACCATTATCAGTTTCTTACGTAGTCATGGTCTTAAATACCCAAATAACTGCTCTTAATTGTTCAAAAGTGAAAAGTGTTTGCAGTGTCGCTATCAATGAAGGAAGAAGGTGATGAGATATTTATCCCCAAATCATGTGACCAAGCTCTTCAAATATTCAATAATGTCTAAGAGGGAAAATTAGGTGTTTTCATCACCATTACAGGATGTATTGTGGAGTGGGGACAGATTCCCATCTTCTGCTATTGTATCCAAATATGTGTTGAAATTTCAATATGTATTTCATGCAGTTTTCTACATTTAAGCAATATTTGAAATGTCCGTTAAATTTTCCTCTTCTGGTTGATTTTTAATGGAAGATTGAATGTTTATGTAACTCCTCTAGTTGATTTTTAGTGGAAGATTGAATGTTTATGAAACTCTAATTTTCCTGTTGCTTAGGACCTCCACCTGGAAATTGAAAACACTATTGGTCACATGAGTACATCAACGTGTAATCGTTTTCTTTCCAATTGATTCTACAAATTAGTGTTCAGATTCCAACAAGTTGAGCATATTTAAATCAGAGTCTAATGAGCACTTTAACTCATGAATGGTTTCAATGTTACCAGATTCTTACTCCACAATTTCAAGATTTCTCCCACTTAAGGACCTTTACAGTTTCCCAAGTGAAATCAAGATCATCCCAACCCAAATTGCCATATGCAGCTATTTTTTGGAACCTCATATTGCCTCCCTGTTTTAGGTCAATATTGATAGAAATCATGCTAGGGCAGAAGTCAAAATTTTCCTTGATTAGTTGCAAGATTTCAGTACCTAGAATATTCCTAGTTCCATATGTGTCAACAAACACAAAGAGTGGCTCAAGCACACCAATGGAATATGAAACATGCACAAGGCAACAACATTCTTGGAAACTTGTCTAACAATGTAGCCACCACTATGATCCACCTTGGTGGGATCCTTTCCAGAAAAGGCTCCTCCACCATGAGCACCCCAACCACCATATGTATCAATGATAAGTTTCCTCCCAGTGAGTCCAGTATCCCCATGGAGTCCTCCAATTACAAAAAGCCTAGATGGGTTGAAATGGAATATTGTATTTTCATCTAGATATTGAGAAGGAGCAACCAGCTTAATGACATGCTCCTTGATATCAACTACAATCTGATCATTGGTAAAAATTCCATCATGTTGAGTAGATATGTGAATAGTGTTAACTCTTAACGGGTCTTTCCATATGGTCTCAACCAAGGGCACGTTCCATTATTTCTTACTTAAGTCAATTGTGCTCCCAGCTTTGTTGTTAACACATGATTGCGAGGCATCAACACTGGAGTCTCATCTGTAGCATACCTAAACATGTGGCCCTTATCTCCTGCACAAATCTATTTAGGATTCTTAGTAAGATGGCCATGGACACCCTGTGGCATGCCAGGGCTTTTTTGTTCAATGTTCACTAGGACCTTGCAATTATCTGCTTCCAAGCCAACATCCATTGACATGACTTCAATTCCTCTACAAGTATCCCTCACTATCTTCTCATAGTCTATGTTAGCTTTAGTTGTGATTTATCCAAATATCATAGCCATATTTGACTTTTCATATATCTCACATGAAACCTTGCTTTGAAGATCTTGCTCCAAGCAAGCATCCAAGATGGCTTCAGAAACTTGATCACAAAGCTTACCAGGGTGTCCCTGATTGACATAATCTGTTGTGAAGAGAATAGCATCCATATAAAAAATATAGGCACAAAAAACGATCAGTAGGCAAGAAAAAATATGACCAAACATTGGACTTAACATGTAAGAATCACCATTTAATATAAATTGTTAAACAACACATAGTTAGCCAGAAAACTGAAAACCAATTGTGGAATGAGAACATGTTAGGTCCCTATACCACTAGTGAAGCCCCTTATTGTTATTAGTGAAACCCCCTTATTGTATTGTTGTGCCTATGTAGTCCCCATATTTTTATTATTGTGCCCCATAGAAGCCCACTATTGTTATTGTTGTGCCCTTACATTATTATTATTACATCGACATTGATTATATTGTGACCCCTTAGACTCCTGTATATAGAAAGGAGGTCTTGTCATTTGTAGCATTCAAGAATTTTTCATTTGTGTAATATAAATGAGGTTTCCCCCTAAAATAGTCTTATTTTGAAGTCATTGATCTATCCCTTCTTCTATTTTGTGAGTTGGTTGCATAACATTTGGTATTGGAGCTTTGGATTCTAAGGTTTCATTACTTCAAACAGGTCATCGTGGAATTTTCGTTGTAACTTTTTTTCTACGAAGTTTCAGAAGCTAAAATTAAAACACATTTGAGCCTAAATCTTATTGAACCTTATGTCCAAATTTCAGATTTTGTCTCACTACAATTTTGGAGATACGAGCTCAGGAAGTTATGGTTTTTGTAGGCTCTAGAATTCCATCTCAAATAGGTCATTATGGAATTTTCGCTATAACTTTTTTTCTACGAAAGATAAGAAGCGAAAATTAAAACCCATTTGATACAAACTCGTATTTAACTGTGTACAAATGTCATATATTTGTTCTCTATATGTACGAAGATATGATCCAATGAAGTTGTGGTTTTTGAAGGCTACCAAATTCCATCGCAAACAGGTGACCTTGTGAAAATCATCATAACTCTCTCTCTCTCTCTGAGCATCGGATTCAAATCTCATAAAAATTTACAGAAAGAGAACGGATTGTAGTTTTTTGGGTATTGTGTTTAAGGTGGAAGGTGCAAATAGGAACAAGTGGCACTTTGTACAAGCACAATCTATTGAACATGTCTATAATCAAGTCATTGTGGGAGATTAGGCATAAATCATTATTGGAGAATATAATCTTGATCAGACTTGTGGGGTCAGAAAAAGAACTCAGAGGCCTAACATAGGACGAAATTGCATAGCTTGGTGATCCGAAATTGTAGAGTTACAATCGTTTCAATACTGATCTCCTAAAAGAAACAAAAAGAATGACTCCAATCAAGAAAATAGAAACATCTAGTAAGTAAAATTGGATGGATGATTTGAATAATGCGATAGAAGCTAGGATAAATGTATTTATCTATGGCATGGAAGCTAAGTTCAATGGTTTAGAAGAAAAATTTAAAGCCAACATGGAATATTTAAAGAAAGACATGGAAGGTTCGAAGGAAGGTGGGACAAAATTTCTACAAGAAAGGCTTCCTAATGGCTAAAAGGTAGTAGTGGAAACTCATGATGAGAACAAAAGAAATGTTAATCATGATTTCATAGAATCTAACATTGGATTGAAGACCCACCATATTCCAAAGATAGATATGAAGAAGTTTGATGGCAAGGATCCGGTAATTTGGATACTACATATGGAGCAATATTTTGATCTACACGATGTGCAACTACCACAAAAGCTACGTATTGCATCTTTATATTTAGAACTAAATCAGTTTGTATGGTATAGAGGGTTTTGTTCTTGTAAAGCACTTGTAACATGGTCAATTTTCATGGAATAAATGATAGCACATCATGAGGATACCAAAAGCAACATATTTTTTAGCCAATTGATAAATATCAAACAAAAGGGTTCAATGACAGAGCACATTGAGGACTTCCAAAAATTGAATATAAGAGTAAATGATATTCCAAAGAAACATAGGATTGAAGTCTTCATAGTGACTTTATAGGATAACATCCAACATGAGGTTTTCCTCTTGGAACCTGATTCATTGGAGAAGGCATTCAGGGTGGCAAGAAACATTGATAATAAACTTATAGCAACAAGGAAGTCTACCACTCACAATTATAAAGATGGAAGTGTTGTTGGTCCTATTATTCCACAACCTGTAACATTGACACCGCAACAATTGGAGGAAAAAGGAGCAAAAGGGCTTTGTTACAGTTGTGATAGAAAATACACTAAAGCTCATAAGTGTGCTGAGAAGAAATTATTCTACATAGATTGTGAAGAGGAGGAAGAAAAGGAACAAGAAACATCATAAGAGGTGGATATACACCAGGAACCAACCCCAAAGAAAGAAGAAATGAATCTGACCATATCTTGTAATGCATTAACGGGAATTACCATTCCTCAAACGCTCAAGATAGAAGGACATATCAAGAAGAAAAAGGTAATAGTGTTGATTGATTCAGGTAGTACCCATAATTTTATTCATTGTAAGAGAGACAAGGAATTTAATTATTTCCTATATCTGGCACCAAAGTGTCAAGTGATGGTTACAAATGGAGGAACAATAAATTGCTTGGGAAAGTGCCATAATATCAAGCTATCCATGGGAGAAAATAATTTGAAGAATGTGATTGAAGTTAGGATAAATGTCCTTATCTATGGCATGGAATCTAAGATCAATGATTTAGAAGCAAAATTTAAAGGCAACATGGAAGATTTGAAGAAAGACATGGAAGGTTTGAAGGAAGGTGGGACAAATTTTCCACAAGAAAGACTTTTTGATGATGAAAAGGTAATAGTGGAAACTCATGATGAGAAAAAATTAAATTTTAATCATGATTTCATAGAATCTAATTTTGGATTGAAGACCCACCATATTCCAAAGATATATATGATGAATTTTGATGGAAAGGATGTGGTAACTTGGATACTACATATGGAGCAATATTTTGATCTACATGATGTGTAACTGCCACAAAATGTACGTTTTGCGTCTTTATATTTAGAACCGAATTAGTTTGTATGGTATAGATGGCTTTTTTCTCGTAAACCACTTGTCACCTGGTCATTTTTCACAAAGGAAATGATAGCACATTATGAGGATACAAAGAGAAACACCTTCTTTAGCCAATTGATAAATCTCAAACAAAAGGGTTGAATGGCAGAGCACATTCATGACTTCCAAAAATTGAATATAAGGGTAAATGATATTCAGGAGAATCAGAGGATTTATGTCTTCATAGGGACTTTAAAGGATAACATTCAACATGAGGTTCGTGTTTGGGAACTTGATTCATTGGAGAAGGCATTTAGGTTGGCAGGAAAAATTGAAAGAAAAATTATGGCAACAAGGAATCCTACCACTGAAAACTATCAATATAGAAGTGTTGTTGCTCCTAGCCTTCCACAACCTACAAGGTTGACGCCACAACAATTGGAAGAAAAAATAGAAAAAGGGCTCGGTTAGAGTTGTGATAGAAAATACACTAAAGGTCATAAGTGTGTTGAGAAGAAATTATTTTACATAGATTGTGAAGAGGAGGAAGAAAATGATCAAGAAACATTAAAAGAAGAGGGTATACACCGAAAAACAACCCCATAGAAAGAATAAATGAATCCGACCATATCTTGTAGTGCATTGATAGGAATTACCACTCCTCAAACTCTCAAGATAGATGGAAAAACGAAGATAGTGAACAAATGTTTGGAAGGATATCTCCATTGCTTTTTATCTAATAAGAAACACAATGGGTCAAGTGGTTACCTCTAGTTGAATGGTGGTATAATGCTTCAGCAAAAATGACCCCATTTATGGCACTATATGGATATCATACACCATCCATCACATCATCTTTAAGAGAAAATTCTAAGGTTGAAGGAGTGAAATACCACATCAAGCATCAACAACAAGTTCTCCAACTTTTAAAGGATAACCTCACTTTGAGGCAAAATTGAGTGAAACAACAGACAAATCCACATCGCAATGGAAGAAGTTTTGATATAGGTGACTGGGTATTTTTACGACTACAGCCATACAAAAAAATGTCCCTCAAGGAAGCTAAGAAGGATAATAGATTATCACCAAATTACTATGGTCCTCACAAGGTGTTACAAAAGATTGGTACTATGGCATACAAATTGGAGCTTCCTGCATCTTCCCGAGTGCACCCAATGTTCCATGTTTCATGCTTAGAGAAGGCTATAGGTGATAAGCTCCAAGTCCAAACAACATTGTCGTAACTTGATGAGGAAGGAAAATTCGTATTGGAACCTGAAGAAATCATGGAAACAAGAACCTGACAACTACGAAATCGATCAATTTTAGAGTATCTCATCAAGTGGAGGAACTTACCCGCTAAAAATTCACATGGGGGATGAAAATTTTATACAGAAGCGTCCATAACTACTCAAACATTGAGGACAACATTTTTTTAAGGAGAGGGGCATGTTAGGTCCCTATACCAATAGTGTAGCACGTTATTGTTATTAGTGCGACCCTCTTATGGTATTGTTGTGCCCATGTAGTCCCCATATTGTTATTATTTTGGCCATAGAAGCCCACTATTGTTATTTTTGTGCCCTTACATTATTATTGTTATGTCGGCTCTGATTATATTGTGCCCCCTTAGACTCCTATATATACAAAGGAGGTTTTGTGATTTGTATCATCCAAGAATTGTTCATTTGTGTAATATAAAGGAGGTTTCCCCCACCAAGAGACGTATTTTGAAGTCGTTTATCTATCTCTTCTTCTATTTATGTGATGGTTGTATAACAGAACAATTAGTATTATATAACTGAAGAAGTGTATATGAAAAATATTTTATGCAATATGTTGATTGCATGGATATCCTTCTCTCACTAGAAAATATTACTAGAGACAAACATTATTATGGAGAAGTTGTTGCAGACCAAATGGTTGGAGGATACTATAATTTACTACAATTCTAAATAAAACTTACTGAAAACCATGTTGATTCTTTGGGTAAACTTTTCACCAAAGGCCAACCAGTCCATCACCATTTCAATGCAGCTTGATTCTTTAGATATTTTATATGATAAGGACGCAAGAACAAAATATGCGCTAACAAAAGGGGTTTTGAATTGGATCCATTTCCTAGGAGATATGAAACTAGGTTTAAACCAGGTTGTAAAGTAACTAAGGGCTTCAAGAACTTGTCCATAACAGGGAAGGTGAAAGTAGTTAATTGGCATAGATATATGCTCCTAAGCATGTGAGCGCCACTACCCCTCCAAAAGTGTTTACAATAGAGTCATCTAGCTTATAAGATGCTTCATTTGCGAAAAGCAGAATGGATACAAAGGACCTCTAGGTAGAACTAAGGAAAGTATGTCTACAATGTTTTTTTCAAACGTGGAATACAAATACAATGTATTTTATTTTATTTACAGAAATCACCCCATTTATGGCCCAACAAGTTGTATACTCCATAGACATGTTGGTTCAGGGATTCTCAGAGTCCATACAATAAGGCGCTGAGAATGTATATGTGGTAAACTCCAACATATTTATAGATCTAGATCTAATTAATGTAGAAAATACAAGATCCAAGGAGCTAACCTTTTGAATAAATAGAAACAACCACGAAAACCTAAAGAAAATCCTAGCCTCAACAAAACCAACTTGAGAGATTAGAAAACAAAGACAATAGGGAAAGTGCAAAAATAAAATTATTTGTGATATATTGGACAGAGAAGAATTTGATTCAGCAAGTTGGAAACCGTTGAAAACTCATATAAAACATGATGTCCTTACACCAAAATGAACTCAAATGTTTAAAAATATTAAGTATTCATCTGATTAGTTCATGTCGGTAAAAAGCACCCAAAAAAAACAAACAAAACAACAAACAAAAGGTTCATTAAAAAGAGATCTTCGCTGAAATGGTACATCATCTTAAGATAAAGATGAATGGTATCCCCCTTCTCCTCTTGTGCATAAGGGCCAACAGATGAACAAGAGAGTGCACTGATAAAAGTAGAGGATCACTCTCTGCTTTATCGTCATTAGTTGTAGCATGAGTTCAATGAATCTGAATGGAATTTGTTGCTACCGGCGGGAAACGAGGAAAGGGTCCCTCTTGTAGCAGTGGGTTTTCCTCCAATATCTCCACTCCTTCAACCATTTTTTGCACCTCGTTCATAATCGAACTCCCGCAACGGGGATTTGAAGAAATGTTCTTTTGAATCTGATCCCTGCTGACGGTCTAGCAACACTGACAAGAGTGGTGGAAGAGTTCTTGGAGTAAGAATATGAAGGGAGCAACTTCTGACAGTTGAAGAGAATGAAGGCACGAGTAGAGGGTGGCCAATAAATGCAGCCCTGAATGAATGACGGGATACATGAGAATAAGAGAGCCGACATCACGGAATTTAATTTGAAGAATCACCTGAGACAATGGGGACAGATTTCATTCTCAAACCATGAGACAGATAATCAAACCATGAGACAGATAATCAAAAGTAGACAAATAGTTGGCCTGACCATTTTAAAAAAATATATATTTTATGATTATTATATATATTTACATAACAAAATTTACGACAACCGAATCAGGGATATTGATGGGACCCAGCCCACTTGGCAGCACTTTGCACTTTTATGTATGACAGGGATAGGTTATGTGGCGAACAAATATCTCTGTCCGCGGGTTTGCGTGAAGGTGGTAGTTGGTGTATTGAATGCGGGAGTTAAATGACAGTACTCTGCCTCGAAACACGCCTTAACCCTAACCTTTCTCGCATTCTCTCGATTGTTCTTTGGTGATTTTGCTCTGAGGTATTCGCTGCCGTCGAGGGTTTGTTGGTCTCTGTAATAGAACTCTGTGTGCGTTATGCTGTGGGTTTGTTTGGCTCTGGATGCTGTCTGAGAACTTGAATCCGCCTCTGGTTAACCTGTTTGTTCGTTTAATGGCAATGTTGTTTGATGGTGAAGGCTATTCGCCCTGGTTCCGTGGCTTGACTTCGGTAAGTGCCTTTGCTATTTCCCTGTTCCTTGCATGCATGGGTTTCAAGTTATATTGCTCGCTTCTCGTTGTGGCTATTATGCCTGTTGTATGTATTTATACTATGGTTCTAGCTCAGTTCCTTCGTTGCTGCCAATGGAAATCACTGTAGTTTTGCTATATGTCTTCTGGTTCTTTGAGGTCTCTGGTTCGAATCCTGTTTGGGTGTTATTTGCTCTTGGTTGTTCGCTTTCTCACAGTGCGGCACTGTCTTGGTTTGCAAGCACAGGACCTCTCAGGCACGCATATCTGGTTTAGCAAAGGTAATTTCTCTCGTCCATGCTTCAATATGACTTTTTCTCTGGTTCTGGAACTAACCCAACTCGCTCCTTTGGTCGACAGTCTCTCGGTCTCGTTCAGGTTGTCATGCCATGGTGTTCGGCTGTGCTTTCCAGGTAAATCCCTTTGGAATGTTAGATTCCTACAGGTGTTCTATCTCCCCTTAATTTTCTTCGCTCTAATGCACATGCATTGTGTCCTTGTAGGTCTTTGTTGGTGACCTGGGCGGCATATCTTCCAACGCTTGGTTATTCGGTCATTCTCCTCCTGGGTAGGCCTGAAACTTCAATGTTTGTCTGTAGTTTCGATTTCTATAGAAGACCCATCTCCTGGTCTAGTTTCTTGGTCACTGTGTGTGCTTATTCGACTGTAATTGTATTTTGTTGCTTCTGTGTGAGATGTATAAGGATTTAGGACCACTGGTCGTTTGTTTTGTTCAAACCCTAGTTCTGGGTTTTTCTGTTCTGCAAGTTTTTCGACTATCAGTCGTTCTCGGCTTTGTTTATGTTTTTATAAACTCTGTCCTCCGTAATGTTGTTTGGCTCTACCGATAGGGCTGTAAATTCGGTTCTTTGATATTTGAAATGAGACCCGATAGGGCTGTAAATTCGGTGCTTTGATATTTGAAATGAGACTTTGAATATATAAAAGAGATTGTAAAGTTTTTGGTTACCTCTGTGTATTCGGATTCCGGATTATCGCTCATCCTTTTATGTATTCGAACGTTGGAAAAGTTTGTGAACGTTGCTATGTGAATTCTCTGTCGTTGTTGTCTGAATCTTATGAACTGGAACTGTTGCTCAACCGCGTGCGAGAATGAATTGATGACTGGTAGTTTAATAACTATGAATTCACTGTGATTCCATCTATTTGCTTAGTATTTGACTGTGATTCATGTTTGCACAGTAGCCATAACAAATTAATGAATAGTAATGATACAGTAACTTGACAGACAGTAAAACGTAAATGTATATAAGCAATCGCTTGTACAAATGGTCTAGGTGGACAATGGCTTTTCTGTTTTGAATGCTCGGTCTGTTTCTATTTCCTTTTCTTCTTAATTAACTCAACTCTCCTCTCCTGAACTGAACCCCATTCTGTTACATTTGTTTTGACTTTATAGCCCTCTGTTTTCAGTTGATGCTTATAGTTAATTTAACTGTTACAGAATATGGTTATAGAATTTCTACTTCTGTCAATAACTACATTCATTTGGTATTCCAAGACTTGTAGGAACAATTGGTTGTTATTTCCCTAATTACATGGACTACTCTCTAATTAACAATTGAAACTACAGTAATCCTAACTGAAAAATAAAAAGAGGTATCTAATTTTACTGACTTTGTAAAATAAAATAAAAGAAAAATTATTCCCATAAGAATTTGACAGTTCAACCGATCACTAGCTTTTGAACCCGGTTGGAGTTCTTTCTGCCCAATTACGGTGAGCTGGATGCTCCTGCATCAGGCTCCTGGGGTGAAAAGATATCATGACTCCGGTTCATGAGCTCCTCTACCGATGTTCCTATTCGTTCAATCTGCCTGGTGTCAAGCCATGAGCTGTCCTCAATCGGACAGTTCTTCCACTTGACGAGGTACTGAAAATAATTTTTCCACTGAGTATGCCTAACTACCTGAGTTTCGAGGATGCCTTCGATCTCAGGAGGTTGGACATAAGGCATTTGTCTTTTCCAAGTTTCTCCGTCTTCCTGGGTGTTCCGCGTGGATTGTCCGGGTTCATCCTTCTTTTCCTCCAACAGATCCCCTGTATACGGAAACAGATCTGCCACATTGAAGATAGGTGATATGCCTACTCCAGGTGGTAGTTGTATTTCGTAGGCATTCTCTGAAAACTTTCGCAAGATATTACAAGGCCCTATCTTCTTGTACTTCAGTTTATTGTGCGTACCCTTAGGGAAACGTTCCTTACGCAGGTGTACCAGAACTTCATCCCCTACCTCAAAATGAACTTCTCTTCTTCTTAGATCTACATGTTCCTTATATTTCGAGCTGCTGTCCTGTAATTTTGCTTTCACCTGTTCGTGTAAATCCCTCATTGCATTTTCAAAATCTTCTCCATCTGCACTCTGTCGTTCCTGTAAACCAAGATCCCGAAGTTCATGCACTCCACGAGGGTGCATGCCATATAGGATCTGAAAGGGACTGAGACCCGTGCTACAATTCGGCGAATCATTGTAAGAAAACTCTGCTTGCGCTAGCACTCGGTCCCACATCTGAGAATTCTCCCCGACTAAGCTGCGTAACAGATTTCCCAAACTTCAGTTCACAACCTCTGTCTGCCCGTTGGTTTGCGGGTGATACGCAGAACTGTAGCTTAATTGGGTATTCATTTTTTTCCATAAGGTACACCAAAAATGTCCCGTGAACTTCACGTCTCTGTCTGATAGGATGGTTGTTGGCAACCTGTGTAATCTGACAATCTCATTAAAAAACAAGTGGGCCACGTGAGTGGCGTCACTAGTTTTCCGACAAGGTACAAAATGTGCCATTTTTGAGAAACGATCCACCACTACCATCACTGAATCATAACCTTTTTGCGTTTTCGGCAGTCCCAAAACAAAATCTAAACTCACTGAATCCCAAGGTCTGCCTGGAATAGGTAATGGCGTATATAATCCCGTGTTCTGGCTATGTCCCTTCGCTAATTGACACACCTTACACTTAGTCACAAAACGTTGTACGTCTCGTCGCATTCTTGGCCAAAAATAAAAATGACTAAGTTGCTCCTAGGTCTTATCTATACCGAAGTGTCCAGCCAAACCCCCACTGTGTTTTTCACGAATAATATTCTCCCTCATAGAACAGTTGTGGATACACAATTGTCCTCCCTTAAAAAGCAATTTCTCTTGTATGTTGTAATCCAACCAAGGACTATTACCCCTTATCAAAGGGTTTTGGCATGCCTCATAGGCTTCTCTGAAATCTGTGTCTGTTTTGTAAAGATCTCGTAAATGTTCAAAACCCAAATCCTGTACAGTGCTTTCCTGTAAAAGTAGGGCTTTTCTACTTAATGCGTCGGCCACCTTATTTGCTTGTCCACTGATATGTTTCAACACAAAATTAAAACTCTGTAAGTACTCCACCCAT
>APFE030476682.1:107846-154563 GCA_000404065.3 Pinus taeda | reverse complement strand
GACAGACGAGTGACAGAGTATCTAGCTTGGCAAGATGGAGAGGAAGGGAAGAGAGAAAATGCACCCAGAATAAACAAGAGCCATAAAGAATTGCTCTTTAACAAATGGGACGAACAAATCAGGCAGGCAGAACAGGCGGCAGAGACAGTGGTGACACAGGCAAGCGTTCTTATAGACTGTATAAGTGAGAATTTACACAGAGCCAACTTAATCACAGAAACCACCCCGGGATACCTACCAAACAAATCACCAATGGAGGCAGAATGGAAGCAGAAGGCGCAAGAAAAGGGAAAAGCGATCCAGGAATTGAACAGGTTGAATTGGGAGTGTTACTGGGCATACTTAGTCAAGCCACACAGTCAATGGATGACTGTGAAATGCATCATAAACTCAGCCAAGAAAGTAGTGCCAGCTCTCATAGATTCTATTTTCGCAGCCCAGCTCAGCGCAGAAGTCGGACAACCGACTCTTCTCAAATCCATGATGAACACTTGCAGTTTTAAGGACCAAATTCAGAAGTAGCTTATTTTTAGTAGTTTGTTGTTTCTTTTTATTTAGATTAGAAAAAGGACGGTCATTTGAGAACTGTATCCTAAAATTTTGTAAAAACACTATTATTAGAATTAGGAAGTAGTATTTTAACCCTTCTCATGCATTTAGAGAAGGGTCCAGAGATTTGTCAAAAACTTGTCCTCAGAACATGCACTTCTGCACCCTCAGAGGAGTTTTTGATGAATGGATGGATCGAGATTTATTTTTACTTGCATTTTGATATCTGCTACTGATGTTGCACTTTTTTACTCTTGGTAGATTTTAGAACAAGTAGAGATAGATCGTTTTTGCTTGAAGCTTATGGGTAGAACTAGTCATAAATGGTACTTTTATCTCTTGGAAATTCCTGCTCATATTCTTTAAGTGATTTACAATTTCAGTTGTTTATATGTTACTGCATGAATGTATGGGTTATCATTTGGCACTTTTTTACGGTGGAGTCATATTGTTTATGTTTGACATATGAATGGCTTATTATGCGATATGTTGTTCACAACTGTTTTGCCTAACTTCTTATGCAAAGTGGTTTATCTTTAATGATTTCTATTCTTATAATAGCTAAATGTTATTTATTACCAGTTATTGCTCGAAATCTTTTTAGATCGCATAATGGAAGATATACAATGCCGGGTTAGAATAGATTTGATGTGTTGTTTCTCACTAGATTACAATAGCATAGAGTAAATTTAAAGAATCTGAATTAGATTAGCTTTAAAATACTCTTAGATCAGCATAGTTCAACTCTATACACACACACACCCAAGATCAGGAAACTGGTCCCGTTATCCCCAGTCGGACCCACTATACCAAACGGATAAGGAGCTGCCAACCAAGGTCCGGACCGGGTGGGTATCCCCCTTGTTGGCGACCCGATTTTCGGGGCTTCAACACATAGTTAGAAATAATTTTAACTATTTCATATCTAAGATCACACTCTTTAATTGCCTTGGATTTATCATTATCCTCAACTTTTAAAGAGATGAGTGTCAAGTCCTTATTGTTATTTACTAGCCTTTTTATCTGTGTTATATTCACAACATACAAATTAATATTCATCATATGAGCCCTTATAATTAACTCAATCTCATCTTTCATAAGATAATACTTATTCCCCTCTCTGTAAAAAATGGCATTCCTCTCATATAAATATGGAATTCCCAAAACAATCCCACAAATGTTAAGTGGAAACCCATCTAACTCTACCTCATCTATAAAACGTTATGTGATTGCAAATATTAGTTTACATTCCTTAGTAACGTATCACTAAACATTTTCACATACCCAACAATATTAGTTTATATTCCCTAGTAACCTATCATTAAACATTTTCGCATACCCAACCCTCATTAAACGTTTTTGCATACCCAACCCACATGGTTCTGAAGGAGATCTTAATTTCTACTCTCCCACCAAATCAGTGGTGTGCGTCCCAATCGAAGAGTGTCTAGTTAGATATTTGCATTACCATCAACGATCTTCTAAATCTCACAATAGACTTCAAGTTGTCTAATCTAACTATCCATTTTTTTTTGCATTAAGTTCAACATCATACATTGGAAAATCAAATTTAATGCCTAGTTTCAATAAATGTAAATTAAATGTAATGTTATTAAAACGCTTCCTTAAAGAAGAACTTTCACTTGGAATGGAAGAAGAGGATGATGGGGCAGAGGAATCTTAGGAGTATCATCACCAACTCCTCCTCCTTAAACTTTTACAAATTAACGACTTTCCTTGGGCTTCTTCCATCCTCACTACATTTCCTCCACTATAACTTTCATTGTCATGATTGCTTCAACAAAACCCCCTTCCGAATAAAAAATATTCCCTAGGTTACCCTCAATTCAATAGGTTACCCTTCAATTGATACTTCTCCATGCTTAAGCTTATATATGATAAGTTTTCACACTTTCAAATATTGTCAATCTTGCTCTGATACCAAACTTGATTTGAAAATTACTAACTAATTTGAAAATAATTATAATTGTGGATTGAATTTGGAATAAATTTTAAATATTAATGATAAATTGAAGGGTTGAATTGAAGAAATGAATATCAAAAAACAATAGATACAAGACAAAGAAGATGATAATGGATTTAACCCATCTTGGGCTACATATCTGGGTCCACTCCTAGCGAGGAACCAAGCGATTATGAGATGCAAAAAATGTTTGTTATATCCACTTGGTTTGGAACCTGCAAACAAACTTGTCTTCAAATTTTCTATAGAGATTGTGGAAATCCTACAGTCGCCTCCCATTCTTGGGACACCAAAAAATGTCCTAAAAATCCTTAATTATTCAATTTACATAGTAAAATTAACACTTTAAAATAATATAGTGTCAAAATACAAAAAATAACACCCCTTGGTGTACTAAATAAAACCCTTAGTTATATAGAATAGGTCGAGGGGTCAAACCTATGGGATGTTTCTAAATTTTTAGGGTATGGACATATTCCAATTTAATTACAATATTATCAACCTCACCATACAAAGCAATGTCTTGTCATGATGGTTACGTCATTGTATTATGGGTGTGGATGTTGTAGGGAATAAATTACCTGATTGACTATAGCAAGATGTTCATTGACTTGTCGGTTGGGTCCTTGTATTATCAGGGAAAGGTTATGGGGTTAATCCCCACTAATGCTAATTTTGAATAGTTAGTACATTCCAAAGTTAAAAAATGTTTTTTTCTAATACATTTTCGAACAATCTATCATTGGTTCAGCGATAACCCATTGTGTTTTTTGTAAGGAGTTATGGGATTCAAACATGCCAAACTGAACCTTTCATGAATTTGTTTTACCAACTTCAACCCATAGTTGCCTTATTAGTGGTGCCATGTGGAATCCTATAATTGATCCTCGTGGTATCCACATCAATCTACATAGACAACAATGTTAAATTTGGTAATATGTCCAATCAATAGTGCCACATTAGTGCTTGTACATTCTATTCAACGTGTCATGTTAGTTTCCACACTATTATGTGTCATTATCCATACTGCCAAATTAACATCCATATTTCCATGTGTATTCTTTGGTGATGCCACATTTCAAGTCCTAGGCATCTTTTTACCTATTTTAGCACAGTTCAAATAGTCATAACTTTCTCATATGACATATGCTTGACCTCATTCAAGTGTCATTAGAAAACTCTCAATGAGTTCTTCATCATGGAGATTAATTCATCAACATTTAAGACAATCAATTTTTATCAATTGTAAATATTCACCTGGGTCATCTAGTTATCATCATGTGCCATCATTGTGATTTTGTGAAGAATTCAATGTGGAGTTATGAGAGGCTTAAAAAAAATCATTTGGAGAAATTTCTCTAGACGTTAAATTTCCATTTTCACTTTATAATAATCATTGAAAAAACATATAATAATAATATTGTTTATGCATTTCTATTACATACATTTTGTTATGAGATATTTATTGAAATTGCTTTTGTTAATACTATATAAAAAAGAAAAAGGTTAAGTTGAGAGATTAAAAAGTGGTTTGGTTTTGGAGTTTTTCTGGGGTATATTTTCAGTGAAATTTGTTAGAAATTTAAAATGCATTTTAAATAACAAAAAAATGAAAAATGAGAGGATGGAGAGCTCTGTGGATGACCGTAAGGGTTTTGGTTAACCCTCCTTCTGCAGACTGTTCCCACTACCAGCGTTACCCATAATTGTTGTTGAGCTGTTACCCTACCCGTTTTCTGGTCCATCTGTCGTTATCAGGATGTCCACTGCTATATTGGGAGACTCAATGGAAACAGAGGAGGAGGTTGATTACTCTGAAGATCCACATCCCGACCAGGTAATTTTTGGATGCCCTAATTTCTCATCTGCTACAGCTGGCCCCAGCCACCCTTCGAAGCCGTTTCCATCGTATTCCTCTCTAGTGGTAGCCCTTTCAGACCACCGCTCTGCTCCTCCCTCTAGCGGAAACTCCCCTCGGGGTTCCCCTGCTCTGGACCTTCCCCCTCTGTCCCCTGGGACCCTCCATTTTCTGTCCACTATCACGCCTCTGTCACCCTCCTTTTATCTGCATCCGCCTAGTTCATCCTTTCTTGCGGCGACTTCTGTTGGGCCTCATCCTCCAGAGCCACTAACCCATTCGATCCCTTTCACTCGCCTTAAGGTTGTTTTGAGACTCCGGCAATTAGGGTTAGGTCTGCAAAATCCATCCCTCTAGACGACACTCCGGACCCTCTAACAGACCACCCATCTGCACCTCGCACAGGAAAGAAAAGAACAAAGTGCATGAAAGCAACCTCAAAGGATATCTCGATTCGTTTCAGTGAGATCTCTGCCATCGGCAAAGAAGCTACAATGGCCAGCACCATTCTCATTGGACACATCCGTGGAAGGGCGTATTCGGCTACTCGGCTCACTCAATGGGTAAAGGAGATCTGGGGGGTGTTCTCAAAGAATTACCAGAGGTACAAGTCTTACCTAGAGGTTGGTTTTCCCTTCATTTTGCAAAAGATAACTACACAGATTTGGTGCTTGCCAGATACTAGCACATTGAGATGGCGTCGGTTCTATTAAAGAGATGGAGTCCTCTCTTCGATCCGGAGAGACAACAAATTGGGGCAGGTCCACTATGGGTTCAGCTGCCTGGACTCCCTCTACAGTACTAGTGTGAGGAGGTCTTCATCCGTATTGGGAATGCTCTGGGGTCATACCTTGACCATGATCGATCTTTCGTAGAGTCCAGGAATAGAACCCTTGCACACGTATTAGTGTACTTGGATACCCGCGAGGGTTTGGAGGAGAAGATTACCCTTCATTGGGGGAAATATTCAAGGGTGCAGATATTGGACTACGATGGGGTCCCTTTCCATTGTCGTCGTTGTCACAAGGTGGGACATATCTTCAAGGATTGCCCTCTCAACAAGAAGTCAGAAGAGGTCCCTTTATCAGCTCCTTCCAGGACTGTTTCTCGGCTATCTAGCGTACATCGGCGCCTGGACCTTCTGTCAATAATACGCAAAAAGCAGTTGTAGACGCTCGCAGAACCCTCTCGCCACCAGTTACCAGATCCCGGGCAGCTGCTGAAGCTACCATTGCCACAGGTACATCTCTCTCCCCTCTTTTGTCTTGTACTTCTCCTTGTTCCTCCATGCATTTTCCTCCCATATCTACTGCACATTGCACTCTTCCCACCTCACCTATCTATGCACCTTCGGTTCCCTCTCTGCATACTCTTCCCTCACCCGCCTCTTCTCCATCATCATCTCGGGGGTCAAAGTCACACCATTATAACCTTCGCCCATGCACTCATTCTCGAGGATCCCCTCTGAAAATTGCTAGTTTGGGTCTTGCCATACCTGGGTCGGCTCCCATGTATTCTCGGGGGAGAAAATCTTTCATGCCTAAAGCCATCAAGCAGGCTGGAGCATAAGTTGCCTCGGGCCACCAATCCACTCTTGACGGGTTTCTTAGAGCAGTGAACACCCCTAGCGGTTTGCCACCATGAAATGCCTATCCTTTAATTGCAGGGGCTTGGCTAGAGCCTCTAAGAAGCCAGCCCTGTGTAGACTCTTTGAGACTGTACCTGTCGATCTCATTCTCCTCCAAGAGACCCTTGGCCCAGTTGATTTTATCTCTGTTTCTCTTACCTCTATACTTCCGGGGTGGCATTTTTTGGCTATGGATTCTATTGGGTGATCTGGGGGTCTTGCGATTGGCTTCAATCCTTCATCTATCAAACCTATAGGTTCCTGGGGAGGTAGGGAGTTTATGGGTTTTGATATCTTCTCGGCAGACCTAGGGACCAGCCTTAGGATTATCAACATATATGGCCCTTGTCAACAAAGGGAGCAATTTTGGCGAAAGCTCCTGGGGCTCACCATCTTTTCCATAGACAACATCATCATTGGGGGTGACCTAATTTCTCCCTGGGATATGGTGAATCTTGGGGATCCATGGATCAAGTGGACTCGATCACAGGATACATGACGGACCTTCTGGAGAGACATAACCTGATTGATGTACCTATGAACAAACCTCTCCCAACATGGAGGAACAGAAGAATTGGTGAGGCTGCTCTAGCTCGCCAATTAGACAGATTCATCATGAAGGGGTCCCTTATTCAGTAGCTGCATTTTTAAAAACAATGGGTCGACACTGGAGCCATTTCGGATCACTACCCAATATGCTTGAAGATCCTGGGACCTCACCAAAAGCCAAAAGCTCCATTTAAGTTCACTCACGTTTGGCTGAAAGACCCATCATATATAAATATGGTCAAGGAATTCTGGGTTGCTAATTCGATTGACCGATCAGACTCACGTGCCAAAGGTTTCTGCTACAATATTTCACAGCTCAAGCACCTCTCTATCAAGTGGGCAAAAGAAAAATACCAAAGGGAGAATTCAACCCTCATGCATATTGAATCAAAACTCAGTTCCTTATTGGATGAGCGAGGTTTAGGGTTTATCACTGCAGAAGATAAATCCCACCTGGTGGAGCTAGAAAACCAGAAGTCTAAGATACTAAAAGACAGGGAGGAATCCATTCGACTTCAAAGCAGAGCGATATGGTTTGTAGAAATTTTGAATAATTTAACACATATTCAATAGAGATTATCCTGATCATGTACTATTGCGGAAAACATACACAATACATAAGCTCCTCTACGTTGATCATCAATATAGCAGCATCAATAACAATAAAACATCAAGAGCATTCACACATTAACACAGTATGTATCCCGGGGAAAGCATCTCGCTAAAAACCCCAACTATCTGTATATTAATGATTGAGTCATGTAACATTACACAGCATAATACTTCTCACAAGTATCTCCACCTCTGTTACACACAATACAGCTCAGATCTGATCTCCAAATCTCTTCCACTTCTTGCCAGCCTCCACTGCTCAATACCTGCTCAAGAACTGATGAGAATGGCTCACCAAACTCGTTTTTTTCCTGCAAAATAGTCACTCGCGCTTTGTGGACATGAGAATAAGCTAAAATGTGGGAAAATACGTGGGCAAACTCATTGGCATACTCAATCCCTTGAGTGTGCAAGATCTGGTGCACAACTATAGTCACAACTGATAGCAATCTGATTTTCTACCACATGTCCCTGTTGAACTGAACATGCACTGACATGCAACTGAGTTAACTGATGTATTCATTAGTTGTATTATGAGTTAATAACTTGTGAATTAATTAATAACTAATTCACCCAACTCATCTCTAGTCTATTCGCCAGTTAGACTAAATACAACCAGTTAAACAAAGCTAAACTGAACACAACTCCATCAACTCCCAATCAACTCCACCAAACTCAACTGATTGAGTTCTAACTGAAGTCATGCATCAACAACTCA
This sequence comes from Pinus taeda, assembly GCA_000404065.3. Lineage (NCBI taxonomy): Eukaryota > Viridiplantae > Streptophyta > Pinopsida > Pinales > Pinaceae > Pinus > Pinus taeda. Next base: position 146,666 of record APFE030476682.1, on the reverse strand, counting down.
ACTGACTCATAAGAAAAGCGTATTTCCTTCTGACAGCTGCATGTGCCACCTCTGTAGCTCAAACTGAAGTGCTCCAAGAGAATAAGATTAAGTTATAGTCCAAATATTATTGTGAGATAATAATATTTGACTTTTCTATTTTTGACAGCCAGTCTAAAAATAGACTTGATCACTCACACTTTCATCAAAAATAGAAGTCCATCTATTTTTCCAACTTGATCAATCATCCATAAACAGCAAACTGCAATCCATAGACATGATCCATATGTCTAAAAATAGACATAGTCTAAAAATAGATTTGTGCCAAAAATAGCCTGCGGGCCCACTTAGTGAAGGCGACTCCTTTCCACTAAGCTCCATCATCTTGTTGCATTCTCAACAAGCATTTCTTGTTGCACACTTTTCAACATTTAATTATTTTTTTTATGTGTGTATGAATATGTATGAAATTGACTTTGGGTTAAGCAATTAGGTGTTACAAGTGGTATTAGAGCCACATGTTACAACACTGTGGCCTCTAGGAAAATTAACCAAAGTGTTAATGTTTCATAGAGAGAGAGAGAGAGAGAATTAGGCGAAGCAGTATGAGGAGGTGACTTGGGACACCTTCCAAAAGTATTTTAAGGATAAATATCTAACCAAAAGGTTTTATGATGAAAAGACAAAGAGTTTCATGATTTGAAATTAGGAAAATAGTCCTTAGATCAATTCATCACTAAATTCACTTCTTTGTTACACTACATTCCTTACATATGGGAAGAAAAAGTGAAAGTGCAATGTTTTATCAATAGTCTACCAAATTTTATGAAAGAAAGGTTGGAGTTCGATAATCTCAAGATGATGGATGAAACCATAAGAAAGGCTTGTATTTATTATCAGCAGATGTGGCAGAAAGGAGAAAGTGGTAAAATTTGTCCAGTTAAAAATGGGTAGAGGAATTTTCCTAGTACCCATAAAAACACCAAACCTAGTGGAACAAAATCAGGACCCAAGAAACATGTGGGAGGAAATTTAGGAAGAGGTTAGCGGTGGATCAAAGAAGTAAACGAGTTTAAGCAACTTGAAGCATGAGACAAATTTGAAGTTGCACAGTCACAAAAGTTGTCATTATAGTGTTGGGGTTATGGGGAACCCCACTATTATAAGAATTTCCCCCATCGCACTAAAACTAGGCTTACTGCAAGTATTCAAGAAGCCTCTATAGTAGGGAATGTGTCTAGAAATATACCAAATATTAATGCATCTCTGGAATATCATAACGTGGAATATCAACATGCCATGATAGAGTTTGAAGGTAATATAGATAACCAAGTTATGTCTATTTTCAGGAGCAAGTCTTAGTTATGTTAATCCAAAAATAGTTGAGTTGTGTCACCTCTTAAGTACTAAGGCTAAAAATTCATGGCTAGTGCAACTCGTCACTGGGGCAAAAAATAAGATGACAACCAAGGTAGAGAGTTGTTCTATGGATATTGGTGGGAAATAGGTTAAGGTAAACCTGAATATATTACCTTTAGGATCATATGATGTGTTAATAGGAATGGATTGGCTGGAAGGACATTGCTCCCAAGTAAACTGTAAGGAAAAATAATTAGTTTCCTCATAGAGGAAGGACGTAGACATGAAATCTAGGGAATTAAAAGGAATGTTAAGTTGTGATCCATCTCCGCTAATAGCTAAAGAAATGCGTCCAAAAAGGCTACCAAAATTTTGCTACTCAAGTGGGTTATGGTAACACCAAGCATAAGTTAACTACTTTAGAAAAAAGTACTCCTTCATGGTGGTGGTGGATAAATGAAGTAAAACTACTCATTTCATTCTTGTTAAATCTGCTTATAAAACTATCGAAATTGCAAATATTTTTATGAAATAAATATTTCGGCTTCATGGCATGCGAAAAGTGGTGATTTCAAATAGGGATGTAAAGTTTATGACCACATTTTGGAAAGCCCTCTTTACAGGGTTAGGTACATAGATTCATTTTAGTACCGCCTATCACCCTCAAATAAATGGACAGACTGAGCGAGTAAACCAAGTTTTGGAGGATATGCTACGAATGTATGTAATGTAGAAATGAACCAACTGGAAGGAACATCTTCATTAGGTTGAATTTTCCTATAATAAAAACTACCATGAATAATTGAAAATGAGTCCATATGAGGTATTATATGGCAAGAAGTGTCGAACACTTGCTAACTGGAGTAGTCTAGAAGATAAATGATATTAGGACCACACATGTTGGAAGAAATGGAGTTGGAGGTATGAATGTCTGATGGAATTTGAAGGATGCGCAGGATAGGTAGAAAGCGTATGCAAATAAAAAAAGAACTTACAAATAATTCTAGACAGAAAATCACATCTATGTTCGGATAAAACCCAGGAAGAGCACCCTACAATGGGGTAGATGTGCTAAGCTAGCACCTCACTATTGTGGAACTTTCCAAGTCCTAGAAAGAATAAGGTTAATAGCCTATCAACTTACTCTTCCAAGTTATATATAGGTTCATAATGTATTTCACCTTTCCCTGTTAAAGAATTATGTGTATGATAGAGACACGTTATTATCTGTCAAGATATACAAGTATAAATTAATTCTGAAAAAATGCATGTATCGATGATTGAAGACATGCAAACTAATGATTTTAATGATGCCTAACAAGTTGAACTGGGCAGGGAATTTCTAGTTGAGCCTTTGCGTATTCTCGAACAGAGAGAAACCACGCTGCGAAAGAGGGTCATTAGCCACATTAAAGTGCAATGGAAGCACCTTAACCCAAAAGAGGCCACCTAGGAGGTAGAGGGTGTCATGCGACAAGCATATCCTGATCAGTTTCAAGGGCGGGAATGAACACCGGGGATGGTGTTATGCTCGAGGGGGGAAGATGTAACACCCTCAAATGGTAAAGTAAATTCTAGAATTACTTTTAATGTTATCATTATTGTTAGTTGCAAGTGAAAAGGAGGAAAACACGTTTTGAAAAAAATAATAAATTTTATTATGTGATAATTCTTAAGAAAAAAAGTTAAGAAGTGGAATAACGATGAGGACTTGTTAACTAATTAAAAAAATTCCAAAAAAAAATTGAGGGAAGTTATTCCTTTCATTCTGGGTCCTGGAGATAAAATATCTCCTAAGGGATGACAAGGGGTTAGTCACCAGAAGGAGGCAGATTGCATGAGGAAAGAAAGAGAACGAATGTGAATGCTACTAGAGGGTTGTCATGTGCTTGTTCTAGGCCAGTGGAAACTCTCCAGTTAGATGAAAATCTAAATGTTCCAAGTTGGGCTAGAGAAGTCCTGAGGTCTGAGAACTTAACTTGTAGAGGTTAATATCCCATTATGCTGGAAAGTGAATGATAGGGAGGGAACCCGGACGTAATTGCTATTTCCATTCGAAGGGGGGAGCGCCCTCATCCTGAATACACTTTCTTAAACAACTGAAGAATTCAAAGATAAGTAGAGCATTTTTTTGTTCAAAGTATTTTGTCACTATATGCTTTTGTTATCTACTGTATAGTTTTTACAAGAATTTAAATCTTGCAAGGGTAGAATTTTATATTGCTTAAAGAAGAATCCTTGTTGCTTAATGATTTCTATTATTGGAAGAATTTATGTTGCTTAATGTGAGTTCTATCAATTAAATTTCAATAATAAACAATGGTAGATGTATAGAAAAAAAATAAAAAATGAACCTGAGAACAAAATTGTGCATGAGACACAACTATATTATGGTGTGAACAACTTGTTATTGGTTTACCTATAATTTAAAACCCAAAACCGTAGTCATTACTGCAGAAAAAGGAAAGAAGAGAAATGCAGTTAAAAAATGACAAGGTAAAAACCCTCGGTTACCTGAGTTTGTCGTAAGAAATATAGCCCCAAATGATGCCACGGACGACTACAAGAGGGGAACCAAACATTCTGAGCTACGACTGTCACTAGTGGGCAAGTCAACAACATACTAAGATGGGAGAAGGGACAAAGAGTCAGCATCTGCAAGGATAAATCGAGGGAAAACATTGGAAAACAAGTTGACCCGCCCGGTAAACCTGAGGAACTTTGTAATGGTGGTATCAGTTAAATAGTATTACAATTTTTGGCTAGCTTTTAGGCTATAGGAAGTAGGGGAGAGAAGGGTTTGCAAAGCCATTTTCTTGATGGGGCATTGCAACAAATGACTGTCCTCAAAAATCCATCCGGAGGTGGTTACCCTAACTCTGACTCGAGTTACCTAAGGTTTTAGATCTTCCAAATGAACAACAATTGTGGGATGGCTTCCATGTGGCAATCTGAGTTGAGCGCAGCTCGAGGGGACAAAGATGGCCTCAAGAACTATCCACAACACTCAACAATCATTAAACGTTTTAATGGTTCATAAATATTAAAACCATGATAATCAATTTACATAGCCCTATCGTATATCAAGTTGCAAATGAATGATTATAAGGAATTGAACCTTGTGCATAATGTAATTGAATTCAAGGGTTATGATTGACTATTTAGTCAATGTAGTATTGGAGTTAAAGTTATATGGCATGAAATCTAATACTAATTATTATTAGTGACTAGGTTGACTTTAATTTTTTTATGTCTGTATGAATATGTATGAAAATGACTTTGGGTTAAGTAGTTAGGTGTTACAATTGATATCAAAGCCACATGTTACAACATTGTGGCCTCAAGAAAAATAATAACCAAAGTGTTAATGTTGCACAGAGAGAGAGAGAGAATTAGTTGGAGCAGTATGAGAAGGTTAATTAGGACAACATCCAAAAATATTTGAAGGACAAATATCTAACCGAAAGGTTTTATGATGAAAAGGAAAAGGAGTTTCATGATTTGAAATTAGGACAATAGTCCATGGATGAGTTTGTAACTAAATTCATTTTTTTGTTACGCTACGTTCCTTACATACAGGAAGAAAAGGCAAAAGTGTGGTGTTTATTAGTATTCTACCAAATTTTATGAAGGAAAGGCTAGAGTTCAATAATCCCAAGAAGATGGACAAAACCATAAGAAAGGCTTGTATTTGTTATCAACAAATGTGGTAGAAAGGAGAAAGTGGTAGAAGTTGGCCAATTAGAAAGGGGCAGAGGAATTTCCAAGTATCCATAAAAACACCAGACCCAGTTGAACAAAATGAGGTCCCAAGAAACCTATGGGAGGAAATATGGGAAAAGGTTAGCAGCGAAGTAGAGCACTAAATGAGTTTAAGCTAGCTGAAGCATTGAACAAATTCAAAGTTGCACAAGCATAGAAGTCGTCGTTACAATGTTAGGGTTGTGGGGAACCCCACCACTATAAGAATTGTCCTCATTAAACTAAAACCGAGCTTACGACAAGCATTCAAGAAGCCTCTACAGTAGGCAATGTGGCCAAAAATATACCAAATATTAATGCTGCTCTGGAAGATCATCAGGCGGAATATCAACACACCATGTTAGAGTTTGAAGGTGAGATAAGTAACCAAGTTGTGTCTATTTTAATTGACATAAGAGAAAGTCTTAGTTATGTTAGTCCAAAAATAGTTGACTTGTGTCACCTATTAAGTACTAAGTTTAAAAATTCATGGCTAGTGTAACTAGCCACTAGGGTGAAACATAAGGTAGAGAGTTTTCGTGTGGAGATTGGAGGGCAACAGGTTAAGGTAAACTTGAATATATTACCTTTAGGATCATATAATGTGTTAATAGGAATGGATTGGATGGAAGAACATTGGTACCTAGCAAATTGTAAGGAAAAAACCATTAGTTTCCTCACAAAGGAAGGAAGCAGATAAGAAATCTAGGGAATTAAAAGGAATGTTAAGCTGCGATCCATTTCTGCTAATCAGCTGAAGAAATGCACCCGAAAAGGTTACCAATTTTTTTATATTCAAGTGGGTTATGCTAATACCAAGGATAAGTTAGCTACTTTAGAAAACATTACTCCATCATGGTGGTGGTGGAAAAATTAAGTAAAACTGTTCATTTCATTCATGTTAAATCTACTTATAAAACTGTTGAAATTGTAGATATTTTTATGAAAGAAATATTTCGGCTGCATGACATGCCAAAAGTGGTGATTTCATATAGGGATGTAAAGTTTACATCGACATTTTGGAAAACCCTCTTTACAGGGTTAGGTATGTAGATTCATTTTAGTACCACCTATCACACTCAAACAAATGAACAAACTGAGCAAGTAAACCAAGTTTTGGAGGATATGCTATGAATGTATGTCATGCAGCAACTAACCAAATGGGAGGAATATCGTCATTTGGTTGAATTTGACTATAATAATAGCTACCACGAATCATTGAAAATGAGCCCATATGAGGTATTATATGGAAAGAAGTGTCGAACACCTACTAAATGGAGTAGTCGATAAGATAAAATGATATTAGGACCCGACATATTGGTAGAAATGGATTTGGACACAAAGAAGGTCCGTCGGAATTTGAAGGTTGCTCAAGATAGGCAGAAAGAATTTGAAAAAAAAGAAATAACTTACAAAGAATTCCAGATAGAAGATCATGCCTATGTTAAGATAAAACCTAGGAAGAGCACCCTACAATGTGGTAGACGCGCTAAGCTAACACCTCGCTATTGTGGACCTTTCGATGTCTTAGAAAAAATAAGGCTAGTAGCCTATCAACTTACACTTCCAAGTTATAAAAGGGTTGATAATATATTTCACATTTCCCTTTAAAAGAAGTATGTTATGATCCCATACACCTTATTAATTTGAAATATATACAAGTGAGTATAAATGAATTTTGAAAAAAGGAATGTATCAATTATTGAAGATATGGAAACTAATGATTTTAATGATGCCTAACAATAGAACCGTATAGGGAAATTCTGGTAGAGCCTCTTCGTATTCTCCAACAGAGAGAAACCACGCCGCGAAAGCGAGTTATTACCCAGGTTAAAGTGAAATGGAAGCACTTTAGCCCATAGGAGGCCACCTAGGAGGATGAGGTTATCATGTGACAAGCATAACCTGGTTTGTTTCAGGGACAAGAATGAACATTGAGGATAGTGTTCTGCTCGAGGGGGGGAAGATGTAACACTCTTACATGCTAAAGTAAATTCTAGAATTATTGTTAGTGTTTTTATTACTGTTATTTGCAAGTAAAAGGGAGGAAAATAGTTTATGAAAAACAATAATAAATTTTATTATGTGATAATCTTAAAGAAAAGCAGTTAAGAAGAGGAATAAGGATGAAGACTCATTAACTAATTAAAAAACTTCCAAGAAACAGTTGAGGATAGTTATCCCTTTCATTTTGCGTTCTGGAGATAAAATATCTCATGAAGGATGACAAGGGGTTAGCCACTAGAAGGAGGTAAAAGCACCCGAGGAAAGAAAGAGAAGTAATGTGAATGGTGCAGCAGGGTTGTCCTGAGCTAGTTTTGGGCCAGTGGAAACTCTCTAGTCAAATGAAAACCTAAATGTTCTAGGCTGGACTAGGGAAGTCCTAAGTTCTGAGAACTTAACCTCTAGAGGTTAATATCCCACTGTGTTGGAAATTCAATGCTAGGGGGGGAACCTGGATGTAATCTCCAGTTCCATTGGAAGGGAGGAGATGACTCATCCCAAATACACTTTCTTAAACAACTAAAGAATTCACAGATAAGTAGAGTATTTTGGTGTTCAAATTATTTTGTGACTATATGCTTATGTAATCTACCGTATAGTTTTTACAGGAATTTAAATCTTACAAGGGTAGCATTCTCTATTGTTTAAAGAATAATCCTTGTTGCTTAATGATTTCTATTGTTGGACGAATTGATGTTGCTCAATGTGAGTTTTGTGAGTTGAATGTCAATAATAAACAATGGTAGATATATAGAAGAAAAAGGGAAAATGAACCTGAGAACATTGTTGAACATTGTTTTTCATGAGACACGACTATATTATGGTGTGAACAACTTGTAAAGAAATAGAAAAATAATTGACACTACTTAAAAAAATATTGTAATGTTATAAGACGACAAACACTGATGTAAATGTGACACAATTGGAGGTCCTATTGGAAAGGACAATTTGGAGATTGTTTCTACAACCGGTAGATTTCCCTATTTGTGTGGAGAAGGGAGGAGTAAAAAACTCTAATTATTGGATATGAAACAAATCAAAATAACTGAAACTTAGTGTACATTTGGTTTCATAAACTTACAAAAAAAAATTCTTGAAATAAATAGTAAACATGGTAATGGGAGTTATGACACATGAAAACCTCATCTTTCAGCTACATTGTTTTCAATCACTAAGCTCATCCATGGTTGCAAAGAATTGCAATGGGATCTCTGAGGTTCACATTCAACATCAAGGCAATCGTAGCCTCCAATGAGTTAGGCTTGTATTGAATCAGATTGAGTACATGATGTTTTAGTAATGCATTGTTGTTTATTTATATACGCAATGTGAATTAATACGATTAAGAATATGATCTGGTGCAAAGGCAACCTAATATGGTACATTTTTTAAAGAAATTTGAAAAAAAAAAGAATTTACATATTTTTGAAGTATCTCACTTTGTATAAGATATTTTTATAATTAATATTAATATATTATATCTTAATAGATTCTAAATTATATTTTTTTAAAATAATAATAAAAATTAAATTTAAAAACTACAAATAAAATTATATTTTTCATTTTTTAATATTTATAGTTTATTATTATTTAATTAAATTAAATAAGTTGTATTATAATTGTAATGGGAGTTCAAAAAAATCTGAAAAATAATTATCGAAAAATTCTCAAATATAAATATGTCACTTGTAACTAAAAAAGAAATTTAGATAGTTTTCTGGATAGAGGGTTGCACAACAAATCTGTTTTGTTGGTGTGATCACCTTTCCTTATCATGTCACTATCAAATTTATCTTAACAAAGAATTTTTAGGAAAATGAATGCACACTTCTGGCCCAATTTTTCTTATGTCGCATCACAGACTGACCAACAACCAACGCAGTCATTTTCTTGTGCTGCTGCCTTTCCTTGTTAGTCATTATCAAATTTGTAGGCATTTACTTGTGTTGCTACATTTCCTGGTTAGTCATTATCAATATTTTTTTGTCCGATAATTCACTATACGAATTTGGTTTTAGCTCTGGAAAAACATTTACTAGTTATTATGAGAATCGAAGTAGATAATCCGATTACAAAATCAAACATATCACTAACTCAGACAAAAAGAAAGAAAACATATCTCTCCACCACACACCCTACACTAACTTGACTAGATCACTATCAAACTTCTCTTAACAAAGACTCGCGCGAAATAAATGCACACTCGCAACCCACTTTTTGTGACGTACTTCACAACAGAGTCTTGACTAATTCAGTCATTTTCTTGCGAAATCCATCACACACCCTGCACTAACTTGACTAGATCACTATTAAACTTATCTTAACAAAGACTCGCGCGAAATAAATGCACACTCGCAACCCACTTTTTATGACGTCCTTCACAACAGAGTCTTGACTAATTCAGTCATTTTCTTGCGAAATTCATCTGACACTTAGTATTCTAATCCAGATTCCTGAAATCACCGCTTATCTCCCAGCTTAAATAATAATAAGCGTATTTAAGCCCTACCATCATGAATTTTACACAACTATGTTCTATTGTTTTATTATCTAAAATAATCTCGGAAAACTTAGAATGGAATAAATAACAATAGATTTCTGGATGCAAGCTGCAAGAATAACCATTCTATCTCTTTAGCAAACCACAAAGCCATGCTAAACTAAATTTCTTTTCTATTAGAAAATAGAGAAATAAAAAAGAGTGAATAAATACACAACACCAAACATATTGTAATATCTTTATTGATCACAACAATTACATATATATATATGACTTCCACACTTCTAGATCATGACTACAACTCATATATAAGAAACAACAACTTCTAAATTGATGCTTGGGAACTCTCAATGACAACTCATCACAACACATGGAAGCTATACTTCCAATACCCAACCTTAATGCTTACATGGAAAACATTGAAAACACATATTACAACAACAAGGATAATCTATGTCTAATTGGTCTTCATCAACACTTACATCCACTCTGAAATCTTGCAAACATTGTTCTTTCACCACTACATCTTCAGGCTGTCACTTGACCACCATTTAAAGTGTAACGGCCTCAAGCTGTCACTTGACCTCCATTTAAAAAGTAATCGCCTCTAACCATTGTTGATGAACATTGCAAAATCAACAATATTGACACATCGACTCATCCGGTTTTCGCGATAAGAGTAGGCAATAAACCATCCTATGGACCAACCACCCTCTATCGGATATTTGTTTTCAACAATTCATCAGTTGCTAAAATGGAGATCTGGGTACTAAACATGTTCAAAAGTTGATGATATTTCAAAAATAAGAGCTAACCACCAACCCTTTTTTAACCAAAATTGAAAAAAATTCAACTCACACCATAACTTAATTTCACACTCAATAAAAACTTTTTCACCATTCACAAACTTCTTCACGGTTAAACACAAATATTTAATTGTTTTTAACAAAACACTCTCATAAATTCCTTTCCTCCTAAAAATTTACCATAAAAATAAAATTTAATCCCGTATATCCGCTTTAAGCCATACACGCTTTACTCTTCTAATAGAATAAGTGGCGAATAAAATAGTTAGCTATTTCATTCACTCTCACCCCACCGTATTTCAATCACACTCACTCCCACGCCACCCCTGTATTTAGGGAAATGAATCAAACTGCAAACAATGCATGCACAACCCTTATCTTTTAAAAATTTCTGCAAATCACTGATCCGCAACGTTTTCGGCCTTCACAACAACAACGGACAACAAGAGTTTGGAGATAAAGAGTTAAAACCACGTGTGCGATCTTTAACAACTCAGATCTGGATCAGGCCTCACATATCTCACCCTTCGTATGCACCGGATTCTTTGTTGCACGCAGATTTTTCTGGGCCGAGGATAGGAAAAATAACTTTGTAAACAAATTCACCAAAAGGAAACGAACATATCTGGAAATCAACCAGACACGCAACGCACAACACACGAATTTCACACTAAATTAATCTAATTTCACACGCTATCCGAATCTATTTACAAAGCAATAAAATTCAGAGCTTTCTCCCATTTTCAAATTCAGAGCTTTCTCCCATTTTCCTTTGGGAGAGTCCATCCAAAAAACTCTGATGCCATATTAAAGAATAGAAAATAAAAAAAGCTATTAAACACACAATACCAAACACACTGTAATATTTCATACCAAACACACTGTAATATTTCTATTGATAACAATAATTATATATATAAGACATAAATATTTGACTTCTATAATTACAACTCATACTCCTAAATTTATCCTTGGAACTGGCGACGATGACTAAATATAAAAACATTATTTCCAATACCTTCACCTTTTTATTTGCGGATTATATATATATAGATAATCGAATTAATAAGAAAACAGAATTGCTCACCAAAGAATAGAAGCAATAAATTAATTTTCAATAATCATTCGAAGTCACATTTCTCGTCAAATTTCAGGGTCATCAAAATCTTACTTGAAATAACTTTTCGGAACATTGAAAAAAACCGTGTAAAACCGACTTTCATTTTCACTGTCTATAAACCATAAGTTCAATCAAACAAATAACATTTAAATAACACTCTCAGTTACATGCAATGCTCCTTCTCGGATACAATATCCCTCTCATTTCTTTCGAACCGAAAGCGGCATACCAGCGCAGCCACCAACAATCTATATATCAACTACAAAAATTAATTTTCTTCTATCCATCTGAAAGAATATATAACAAAAATCAGATTTAGAAAAAACAAACATACGTATAAACATAATAACTTGCAAAAGACAAAACCTTACCCATTTGAACTTGGTTTTTCAACCTGTCTACTCTCAGCAAACCTTTGTGATTATTATTTTTCCACCCTGCAACCAAGGTCAAAAATACCGATTAGTAGATTTTAAATATATCCACAACATAGCGTTCCAGCACGGCTATGCACAATTTGTATATCAACGTGAAAATACTTCTCATAGCAAGATAAAAAAAACCTACAACAACATATGCTACAATCAACCATAAAAATATAAAAATACAAACATTTGATACACATTATAAAATGAAAATCAACCAAATGAAATGCAAAATCAAAGAAGATTGAAACATACGAAAATTAAGAAAAGATTGCACATCCAAAATTATTTAAATAAAGAAAAAACAAACAGAACAAGGACAAGATAGAAACTATACCCAAATTACCGTAATTAAAGAATATATATAAATTATAGAACAGTAATTAAGGAACAGTCATTAAATAGCAGGAAAATTATACCCAAATTACAGTCAGTAAAAAAACAAAACATCTAGAATATGTGCAAACAAAAGAAAATCTCAAGATGCTTATGCTTGTGTGCGCCGTGTTAAATAGCATGAAAATTATAGCCAAATTACAGTGGGTAAAAAAGCAAAACATCTAGAATATGTGCAAACAAAAGAAAATCTCAAGATGCTTATGCTTTTGTGTGCAGTATTACATTGGATGGGGTTTCACATAATCCAGGAAGCTCCACTTCAGAATATTAATATACATTTAGCATGCATTGCAATACATATCCCAAAGAAAAAAAAAATCACATCAAAATTATATATACAGAAAAGCAATACATATCCCCAAGAAAAATTATACCCAAATTACAGTAATTAAAAAATATGTAAATCATGAACTAGTAATTAAGGAATGGTAATTAAATAACAATAAAATTATAATGATCTCGGTCTTATTGATTCATACAATTGAGGATGAGGGGAGAGGGGAGCGATGAGGAGGGCACGAGATGGAGCAGGTTAGGGTTTTGGACGCGGCGGTTGGGTGCAGGTTAGGGTTTTGGCCGCGGTGTTTGGGAGCAAGCTGCAGAGTTTGCAGTTTCCGGACAGCGGTCGTTTTCAGGGTACAGGTACAGCTATACCGGCGGCTTACCCTTTTTCCTATCATCGGGACAGCTGGAGGTTCCACCAGCAGCTTTCACGGGCTTGCAATTTCTCTTCACTATTTTGTTTTCCGACGACTGTTTTTCCTTCGCAATATCCTTTCCGCAGGCGTTTTGTATACATCGTTGTCATCGGAACAGAGGATAACGCTTTGGGTCAACCCCGTTTGTCGCTGGTGGCGTCTGCTCCTTTGTTTATTGGCTAAATATGGTTAACCCCGAGGATTATGTGGATCTTGACCCTACCCTGGAGGATGTATTATCCATGTGGGGCAAGGAACCTACAGAAAAGAACCTGGAACATTTCTTTGGGGGTAAAAAACTCTCTGACTTTGGTTTTTTACTTACGGTGGATTTTCTCACTCCCCTATCTCAAGGCGGGGCGGTTTCTTTTGCTGGTTGTTCGGCTACAGCTCAAGGAGATGTTGGCAGGGTTTCGGCGAATTTTGCGGCTTTAAAAGAACTGGCAGCGGCGTCGGGTCTCAAAGGCAAAGCACCGAAGTGCTGGTATCCTCCTACGGTTGGATTGGGCTGCACAGAAAACCTATTACGTCCTCCAAACAATTCCCTGTTTACAGCATCCGAGGTTGCCACTTTACAAAATAAGGAACCGGGTCCCTCTGCTCTCCGAAATACTGGAACCCCAACTCCCGGTTTTGGCTTGGGGACCCTCGCTTCAAAGGCAGGGCTTCGGAACCCTCCTACCGACCCCCTTGGCAGCCAAAATGCACCTGGCATTGAGGCAGATACCACCTCGCAACATCAACAAGAGCAGCCGGTCGGCTCCCGTGGTGAGTCTTTGCCAAACTGTGAAATAGAAGGGTCGGGTGCTACAGTGGAATGTCAAGGTAATGCGGGTGGTATAAACAAGAAAGGCGCAAAACGGAAATCTCAGTTCCGCATTGGCTCTCAGATCATAGGGGAGAACCTCATTTTAGGTATGGAAGTCTCAATCGATGATTCCATTGCAGTTGCAGAAAACACTCTTGTTGGTCGGGCTAGAGGTAAGAAGTTCTCTCCTGAGGACCTGCAGGAATGGGGAGCAAAACAATTTATCAAGGATTCCCCTCTGGCTTTCGAGGCCCAATGTCTTGTTAAAGGATGGTTCATGCTTAAATTTGTGGATAAGGAAGCAGCTGACTGGGTTCTGGAGAAAAATTGGAGTATCGGACACATTCCTGTCCTGTTAAAGCGTTGGACTCCTCTTTTTGATGCAGTTAAGGAGAACACAGAGGTCTTCCTGTCTGGGTTCGGGCGCCTGGCCTTCCTTTCTTTCTTTGGACTGAAGGGGTGTTCAAATCCATTGGGAACAGACTGGGATCATTCATGGAAGCGGATTTTTCCTTCATGGAATCAAAGGTTAGGGACATTGCGCGAATTCTAACAAACATTGACACAAGCAAGGGGCTAGCAAAAGAAATTACTCTGCAGTACAGAGACTTCATCTATGTTAAAGTCTTGGACTATGAACACCTGCCCTTTCGGTGTCACATCTGTCATGAGTATGGCCACCTTGCCAAGAGATGCCCATTAATCAGAAGGCAGAGGCATTTCCGGAAGACAAATGATCAAAGGGCTCAGAGGAGGTATCAGCCCCGGACAAACCAGAAAGTGAGGATCCCGTCCCCGATTGCCGAAGCTAGTATGGCTCCCGATGACCAGGTAGTGGGAGTTACCAGAGGGGAGGTCCAGACTCCAAAGGGAACTGATGGCGAAGTCCTTTCTTCGGAAGCTGCTGTGCGGACTCAAGCGCGGACCCTCTCTTCTGCTCAACCACCATCGCGCGCGGAGGACGAGGGTAAGCACATTTCTTCTCCTCCCTCTCCTCTTCACAATGATTTGTCATCTGATTCTCCAAAAAAGGTTTCCCTTACAGTTTCTGATTCGATCACTGGAAATTTTCCCAAAAGTTCTCCCCCTCCTGATATTTCTCATTTGGTTGGAAATTTGAAGACGTCCCCTGACCTCCAAAACTTGCCATGTGAAATTCATTGGCCCCCTCTTACCCCCCCTCCGCAAAAGACACCGTGCCCATACAATCTCCGATCCATGGGATCTAAAAATGTGTCCAAAGGGGTGCAGGGCGGCCTGGGTCGAACCCCTCTGGTAGGTCATTTTGAGGGGAAAAGGGGTAGGAAATCGAATCTTTCGATTGCCCAGTCAAAAGCAAAAATTGATGTGGCGGATGGAAAACAGTTATCAATCCCAGGGGTTCTTAGAGCAGCTCAGCCCCTTGCCCATGTTATAAAATGATTTTTTCATCATGGAATTGCAGGGGCATTGCCAGTAAGCCCAAAAAACTGGCCTTAAAAGACTAGTTACAATCTTCCAAAGCAGACATCCTTTTCCTTCAAGAAACTTTGGGGCGAGGTCATGAAGTTGAATTGGCTTTAAAATCCTTGCTTCCGGGGTGGTCCTTTTTTGCTATTGATTCCATGGGACACTCAGGAGGTCTTGCGATTGGTCTCAGAGAAGGAAAAATCAAGTGTATTAACATGTGGGGTATGAAAAATGCAATGGGAATGGAGGTAGTTTGTCCAGATTTCCCCATCTCTTTTCAGATCGTCAATATATATGCCCCTTGCCAAGAGCGGGAATCCTTTTGGTCAGAATTAATAGAAAAATCAGTGATGAAAGCACCCATGATGATTGTGGGGGGGGATTTAAATTTCTCGATTGGCAGAGCCGAAGCTTGGGGTCCCTCTGCTAGGGAGGACCCTCTTACAGATTTTTTTCTTCAACTACTCTCAGACCATCATCTCATTGATCCTTCTCCAATAAAATTGAAGCCCACATGGAGGAATAGACGTGTCGGGGAGGCCAGGATTACAAAGAGACTGGATCGTTTCATGATCTCTGAAGGCCTTTTCTCTAGTGTTCCTATGATTCGGCAATGGACTGATGAAATTGGGAACTCGGACCATTTTCCGATTTTTTTGGATCTTTCCTTTCCTCCGCCAAAGCCTCCCTCCCCTTTCAAATTCAACCCCTCGTGGCTCCTTGAACCATCCTTCATTTCCATCTTCTCCTCCACATGGATTCACCCTGATGATCATTCTTCTGAGGACAAGAGCTTTTTATTTATGGAAAACTTGAAACGATTAAAGAAAGCTACTATTTCCTGGGCAAAAGAAAGACAGAAAAAACAAAATGAAGATCTGGTTAAAATCAGGGAGGAATTAACATCATTGGAAAGCACAGAAGCAGATGGTTATTCTTCCCAGGACTCCAAGGAAAGAATCCTCCAATTGGAAAAAGCTCAAATACAGATCCTTTTAGCAAAGGAAGAGGAGTGGCGTTTGAAAAGTCGAGCAATATGGCTTAAGGCAGGTGATGAAAACACGAGCTTTTTTCATAACTATGCCAAAGGAAGAAAATCTGCAAATACTATATGGAGCCTAAAAAATGAGGAAGGTAGGCAGGTTAATACCTTCTCAGACCTTTCGGTTCTGGGTCAGAGACATTTCCAAAGAATTTTCACAGACCCAGGAGAGGTGAACATAGCTGAAGTATTGAGAACAGCCCAATGTTTTCCCAGATTCCTAGAGGAAGACGAAGCTACAGATTTAGCAGGCCCTGTTTCAAAAGAAGAAGTTGAAGCGGCTATGAAATGTATGGGGAAGGATAAAAGCCCAGGTCCGGATGGGTGGACGATTGAACTTTTTCTTCATTTTTTTGACCAAATAGGGGGTGAAATTACGGAGGTAGTTGAAGAATCGCGAAGAAAAGGGGTTATTTACAAACCGTTCAACTCTACCTTTATCGCCCTGATTCCCAAAAAAGATGATCCGGAATCTTTTGAGGATTTTCGCCCTATCTCTCTCTGCAACTGTATCTATAAAATCATTGCAAAAGTGATAGCGATCAGACTGTTCCCAATACTATCAAGGAATATTTCGATGGAACAGTTTGCATTTCTGGAAGGAAGACAAATCCATGAAGCTATCGGTGTAGCCCAGGAGGTCCTTCATAGTATAAAACAGAAGAAGAAGAAAGGGGTGGTTCTGAAAATTGACCTTTCAAAGGCATATGATCGCATCAATTGGCTCTATCTCAGAATGCTGCTTACTCATTTGGGTTTTTCGTACACCTTCATAAGTTGGATCATGGGATGTATGACAAATGTAAGCTTTGATGTCCTGTTAAATGGGTCAGCATCCACTTTCTTCAGTAGCCAAAGGGGACTTCGACAAGGATGCCCCTTGTCACCCCTCCTTTTTTTGTTGGTGGCAGAAGGGTTTAGCAGATTGGTTCATAATGCCAGGAGGACAAACAAGGTTAAAGGTATCGAGGTGGCTATAAATCTTTTTATTACCCACTTACTTTTTGTTGATGATATTCTGATTTTTTCAAATGGCTCTCATGAGGAATTAAAGGAATATAAAAATGCCATTGACCTGTTTATGAAAGCTACAGGTATGCAATTAAATTGTGGGAAATCTCAAGCCTGTGTGGCAGGCTATAATAGGAGAGATTACATCAATTTGGCCAACCTCTTTCCCTTTCAGATTCATCCATTGTCATCTCCTTTCAAATATCTGGGGTTCTGGTTAAAGCCGGACACTTACAAGAAAGAGGACTGGTCATGGTTGATAGCAAAGATAGAGGCAAGAATTTCACATTGGAGCTTCAGATGGCTCTCCAGAGCAGGGAGACTAACTCTCCTAAAATCAGTCCTAATGGCTATTCCGGTGTATTGGGCTGCTCTTACATGGATTCCAAAAGGAATCTTGGAAAAGATTAGGAGATTGTGTTGCAGATTTTTATGGGACGGCGCAAAAGAGAAAACTATTCTTCCATGGGTGGCATGGGACAAGATTGCAAGACCAAAGGCATGGGGGGGGATGGGGTATAAAGAGCCTTCCAGATTTCAGTTTATCTTTGGCCGCAAAATCTGGATGGAGACTCATTACTATGGAAAATCTCTGGACTAAGGTTATCAGAAGGAAATATATCGACCCCTGCCCCCTGGAAGATTGGATCAGAACGCCGGGAAAGTCTTCAAAGCAGTCCTCTGTATTTTGGAAAGCTACGGTTGCAGGTTTTTCAATCATTGAACAAGGACTGGCATGGAAAGTAGGGGATGGGCAGAATGTAAGAATTGGCAGAGATCCATGGGTTGGGTGTAACGACCTCTATGCCCTCTCCCAGGGATTGTTGGATCAGCTAGACAACAGGGGCATATATACGCTAAATCAAGTGGAGAAAGTGGGTCAATCGACCATATGGGGACAGGCATGGCTAAGTGCTGAAGATCTTGGTCTTCACATCAGATGGCATCCGGAATGGTCACAATACATCTCTGAATTACACCGATCCCATGTTAGATTAAAAAATGACCAGGATAATCTAATATGGGCTCATGGGATATCGGGTGGCTATTCTCCAAAAGAGGGCTATAACTATCTCATGGAGAAAAAAGGATGGGGGGACCCGGAGTGGTGGTCAAAAAACCTCTGGAAACTGAAATGTCCTCAGAAGTCTAGAATTTTACTTTGGTGCATGTTAAGAAGAAAGATCCCCACATGGGACATCCTTCAAACCAGATTCATCATTGGTCCTGGGAGGTGCCCCCTTTGTAAGGCAAATGAAGAATCTATCAATCACCTCTTTACGGAATGCCCTGTGTCCTTAAAATTATGGACAGAGATATCTGTTTTGTTAAAAATAAAAGACCGATGGGGGGGCTCCCCTATTGGAACTGTCTGGGAAAACTGGTGGAATACTCATCCTGAAGGAAATCTCCGAAATCTTCCTCCTATCTTCTTTTGGGGCATTTGGATTGCGCGGAACAAGAGCACCTTTCATGATTTGATCATCCCAACTCAAGTTATAGCATCGCGTTGTGTGGCAATCTACTCATCCATCCCCCCTCCTGAACAAAAAAGCACAAGAAACAGGAACTCCCCCCCTGAAATCAAAGAGGGCTTGTCATGGGCTTTCTTTGATGGGGCTTCACAAGAAAACAAGGCAGGGGCAGGCATTTGCATCCATCTCTCCCAAGATCACCTCCTCAAAGCCTCTGTGGGTCTGGGCCAAGGAACAAACAACTATGCTGAACTCGCTGCTCTTCGTCTCCTTATGTGTTGGGCTCTTAAAAGGAATTTATTGTCTATTCAAATTTTTGGGGATTCCATGAATGTCATAAATTGGGTCAACGGGAATTCAATGTGTCACAATCAGATTTTGAAATCTATTCTTGAGGATATTGTTTCTCTAAAATCACACTTTACATGCATATCTTTTTGCCACATATACAGGGAACACAATACAACAGCAGATTTGCTCTCTAAATCAGGACTACAACAAGATCTGGGTCACTGGACTATAGAAGAATCATCTCAGGGACAGACTTCCACAACTCTGGTCCCTCCTTTTGTTCCGCCTCTGTGACTCTGTTCCTGTTACTGCTACATAGCGGCTGTATCGTTTCTTTCATGGGGCAGCGGGCCTATACAGCTGTAGCAGTTTTTCCTTATTTCCTTTTCCATATTTCTACACTTTATATTTTTGTAATTATGTGGCTGTTTTCCTCGCTGTAGGAGGCCACGGTTCTCTTTTTGAGACACATGGCTAAAACGATGTATGGGGCGGGGTTTTGATCCCTGCACAGGCCACCACTTTTCGGTGCTGCCAGTTTCAAATGACCGCGATGATAAGATGCGGGTATTTTTGGTATGTTTTTTAAATTGGAGGATGATCTCAGATCACTCCTCGTGACGGGTTTTCCCAGTTTTTAACATGGGAAGTGGTTAATAGTTCGTGTCTTTGTTTCTTCTCTTCTGAGTAGAACAATGATGTTCAAAGGATGTAACTTTTTATATAATATAAAGTTATGCTTTTTTCGCTGGAAAAAAAAACAATAAAATTATAATAAATTATAAATAATTCAGAGTAATTAAAGAAAATCTAAAATGTGTGCAAACAAAAGGCCCAACATGCTTATGCTCTCGTGCCCCTTGTTAGGATGGATGTGTTTCACATCATTTAAAGTATTAACATACAGTGGGCATACCATGGGATTTTAATATACATTCGGATTGCAATACTAATCTACATGACAGGCTGCGGATTAAAGTTCAATTTGTGTAGCATAGCTCAATTTGAATTTCAAGATATAATACAAACTAACCTAAATCACTTCATTGAATAATCTTGAACATATTAATTAATGATCAACAAAATAGGGCGGTGATTATCGCAGATCTTTGGAATTCACTTACATCATACATGAGATCGTGATCTTCATCGATCCCTTTCATCTGAAAATCTTTTCACAGTAGCTCTGTCACATTACAAATGCTTCTTACAAATTTATTGAGTTTTCATTCCTTTTAGTAGCAACGTCTATGATGTTTAGAACAACAGAAATTCCAAAGCATAAAGAAGTAAATTACGTGGCACGTAGCTGCAATTACATAGAAATGGATCGATTCATTAATGAGTCTATAATCTTTTCTTTCTCTCAACTTCATTATTGTCATTAATGAGTGGATTATCATTATCATGGTCAATTACTTCAAGGAAAAAATCACGTTAGTGGATATCTATAACCTTGAAATTTTGTATATATGCCTGCTAAGTTAATTAACAAACTCATATATATGTGCTAAGTTAATTTACCAATCTTTTAACATTTATATACGATTTATAATTTTGAGAATTTTAACACCAGTATATTAAAAAATTGAAAACAAACTTGGTGAATGAAAATTCTCTGTAATTACTAATAATATTATATAAAATTTATTATAATTATATAAATATTTATATAAAAAATAAATTTAATGATGGGAGAAAACAAATTTACAATATTTATCTTGTTTTTAAGAGAAATACTCTAATTATTATCTCATTATTAATATTCCCAATAGAAAAATCAAATGGGTCATCCCCATAGTGATCCAGGACTATAAACGGGCAGGGAGAGGCATCCAAACGGGCAGGGAGAGGCGTCCAAATTTGTGTGGATCTAAACCTAAGGAATTAAGAATTATCTCATTGAATGGATTTACTTATATAATGAACTATAGAGTGCGGGTGTAATTAAAAATAATTTTAGATAATTTTTCTAATAAAACTTTACCCATGTTATGGTAGCCATGTAAGAAGGGGTGGACATTTCATCCTAAAAACATGTGATCATGTTAAAAAGGGTGCATATTTCATCCTAAAACATATCTATCTATTTTGGTGATCCCATTACTCCTTGTGAGTCGCTATCAAACATATCCTAAGAAGGACCCCTTGGAAGAGGAATGCACACCCGCTACCCGCTTTTTTTTATGTCCGTACCACCGGTCTCGCAACGACCAATACATACATTTTCTTGCGGAAGTCATCTAGCCCTTACTGTTCTAATCCAGATTCCTAAAATCACCGCTTATCTCCCGGCTTGTAAATAATGTAAATAATAAGAAGCCATACCATTATGAATTTTACACCGCCACGTTCTATTGTTTTAATTTCTGAAATAATTCCGAAAAGTTTAAAAAGAATAAATATCCTCAGATTTTCGGAATTACGCTATAGGGGATCATTTTTTATTGTTGTGTAGGGACCAATACTAGTTATAGTATTGGTTTCACACATCCATTAAAATATATTCATAAATCATTAAAAATATGTATATAAATAGTTTATATTAAGTCAGGTAAGTTATATAATTTAGTTTAAAATGGGCCTACATACTGATTGGGTCAATAAGTGTCAAATACCAAACCTTAACATCACATATTGACAAGACATAATGTCCCAAATATCTCCATCTCTGAATTACCAAATAAGTCAAAATTCATTACAAAACATTCCATTGAATTCTATTCAGGAGTACGCCTATCCCATAAGACAGTGACCTACAGATTTCCACTGAAGCAACACATCCCATTGCTCAATAATACCTGCACAACAATAGGTGAAATGTGTGTCAACCATATGTACATGTGTATTTAACCATTCAACCTATTGAAGACAATAAATGACAACATTCAATTCAGGGATTAGTTTAGAGGATGCAATAAATGTCACCAAGCCTTTGAATTCAAGTATTAAACACACCAAACTTTTCAATTTAGGAATTAAAAACAGGAAAGCACATGGATCAACCTTCAAAGGTTATCAACCATTTGATCATGTACAAATCAATCCAAGCCACACATTTGAATTTGGGAGATGACAATCTATGCCAAACTTCCCTACCAATTAAATTCTATATGAAAAACTATAAAACATCAACTCTTACTCATTTTCATTTCAGACATTCATTCTACTCATCAACTATTGGAGACATGCAATCAAAGTGTTCAAACACTATTACATTCATTCTATTCAGAAGTTGCTGGAAACATACAAACTACGTTTGTGCACAGTGTTACATTCATTATATCCATCAGTTGCTGGAGACATACATGTATGTTTTTGTTGAATAATGTTACCATTTTTGTTTAATAATGAATAGTGTTATTTCTATTGAGAAACAAGGGTAAATTAAAGCCATTACAACTAATTTCATTACTGATTCACTGATTTAAAAACTAGTTTCATTGCCACTATAACCTCAAATATGACCCTGCAACTCAATATCAGACTACTATAATAGCAAAGAATATCCTTTCAAAGAGCAAAGGCAGATAACCTCAGGTACTAAAGCCATTACAACCAATTTCATTACTGATTTGGAAACCAATTTCATTGTTGTTATAACCGCAAATTTGATCCCTGCAACTGAATATCCGAGTACTGTAATAGCAAAGAATATCCTTTCAAAGAGCAAAGACAGGTAACTTCAGGTACTAATGGCATAAAAACAACAACCTCCATACAATAGCTAGAACATGGGTTTCTTATAAGAAATTAACCGAACAATCTTCCTTCTAAACCTTCTTCCAATTAGTTGGTTATGTTGTTGATGGAGGAGTTGATTGAGCAGTGGTGGATTCAGTTGTTGACTTAGCAGAAGTTTCTCCATTTGATTAAGTTCTTGATTCAACAATTGATTATGAGAATTAACCAATTTCTCACCGAGAGAATTCCACCAGCTTCTTTAGCATCAACGTGACCCAATAATGCGTTGATTCACCAATGTTTAGCATCAACACGATCCAATAATACATTGATTCACCAGCGTTAGAGGCCCTCACCAGGCTTGAGTTATTAGTTCCCATCCTTGGGCTTAGATACCATCCACCATCCTTTAGTTCCCATCCTTAGGCATGGTTTAGTTAGCTCTTTCATATCCTTGCCTGTCTACCTTCTCTTTAGGAAATCAAGTGGCACTTTTATCACATCAAATATGGCCTTGCCCCCACGAAATTCAGTTAAGTTATCCCATGAAATTCCAGGACTTATTAGGTAAGATATTCATGTCTAATCCCAGATTGAATATGTGAATGAAAATAGTGAAAAGGACACCATGGTTGTAGATCATGCTATCCCACCATTAACCACATAACCGCCTTCAACCATAGTGCAAGGTGAAAGTTCAACAAAGAAAATTAGTGCCATCAGAGGCTAGATAAAGCAAGACATACTAGCTGCGATTGATGACATTGAGTTTATTGGACAATCAATCCATGCCTCTACAAAAAAGCATGGTATTGTTGCCTCTAACATACATTATTGGATAAATGGGTTGACTAACACGAAGTGTAGAGGGCCTGTTAGAGTTATGACTGAAGAGAAGGAGGCCAAGGTGGTTGAGTGGTGTAAGGAGATGGCCCAATTAAAACATGGGTTAGAGATTATACAACTTAAATTGACAACAACTCAAATTTGTTAGAGGAGGCCAAACCCCTTCAAAGATGGGTTTCCTGGTAAATCATGGTAGAATGGCTTTAAAAAAAGGCATCCAGACCTTATGTTACGTACAACTGAGGGCCTTGACAGAGACAGGGGTTTAAATCTACGCCCTACAATTGTGTCCAAGTTCTATAACACTCTTTCTGTTGCATATGAGAAACACTCTTATGCCCCGGACCATATATGGAATTGTGATGAAACAGGCTTACAGGAAAGAAGGAATTGGGGTATGCGGGTAATTGCCAAAAGAGGGAGCATAAATGTGCCTAATATTTTTCCTAAGAGCAGGGTGTGGATCACTATACTTTCTTGTGTCAATGCAGTTGGTTCTTCAATCCCATGATTTTACCTATTCAAAGGTAAAACACAACCAAAAAACTATATACAAAACTGTGAACCAGGTGTATGTATGGAAGCACATCCCCATGCATGAATGACAAAGGAACTATTCCTGAATTGGCCTTTTCATTTTGTTGCATCTGTACCAGGTCGTGTCTCACATGAAAATAGATACCTACTGATTTTAGATGGTCATGGAAGCCACATGGCTTTGCAGGCAATTGAGGAGGCCAAAAATTTTGGCATTGACATGTTAACATTGACGGCTCATACCACTCACAGATTGCAACCCCTTAATGTCAGCATGTTTGGGGCTTTCAAGAATTATTTTAGGATTGAACGAGCTTTATGGATGGCAAAGAATCCAAGGTTGGAAGTAAAGAGGTTTGACCTAGCTGAGCTTGCGAGTAAAGCATTAAAAAGGGCTCTCACACCTTCTTATATCAAGGCTAGATTTAGGAGGACTAATAGATGGCCACTTAATGTTGATGCTCTCATGCATACTTGTTGTATCCAAGCATTTTATGTGGAAGGTCAAGAAGCAGAGAAATTACAAGACCATGTTGATGCCTAAGAAGATGTTGCTGTTGCTGAAGGTATAATGTCCCTTTATGAAGAGAACTTATGTGTTGATGATGATGAACATCTGAATGAGACACATTTCATTCATGAACCAATTGTCAATGTCATGGAGGTTGTCACACCTACTGAACCACATGCTAATTCTGCATGTGATATTCCATATGAAGTAATTGATAAAGTGAATGAAAATGCAAACTTGATTTCAAATGATAATGCAACAAGATTAAGCAATGAACAATTGAGCATGCGAACCTAGGTAAGCCCACCATCATGGTTGATAGAGGTTGTGATGAATATCAACCCACATAATGTGTCTACCACCAATGAGGAAATCATGGACATGCCTTCACAACCATCAAAGTTGAACACCGAAGTTGTTTATTATTTTGTGGACAATGGTTCACTGGAAGAGGAGCTTGTTCAACATGGAATACCTAAAGAAGACAATAATGGGGGCAAATTAGTTGTACTGGAAGTTGAAAGCCAAGTGTCAGATCCTCGGGAGCATGGGGAAAATCGCAGATTACTTGGTGCATTCCTAAAGCTGCAAGTAGAGAGAGTGAAGGCCTCATCAAGGCACTCAACTGTAGATTGTCTTCATTTGGGGAGGAGTTCACAGTTGCTCACATCTGAATATTATATGAATTTATTGTTTGAGTCTGAACATAAAAAAAAAATGAAATTCAAGAAACTAAAAGGAGAAAGAAGTAATTGGCCAAGGGCAAGAGACCTGCAAGGATTGCAATAGTAGAAGCTCGAACAAAGGAAACGATGGAAAGACAAAAAGAAAGGGAAGATAAGGAACATCAAAAACAGTTCGCAAGGCAAGAGAGGGAGGCAAGAATGGTTCAAGAAGTTTTGGAAAGAGGAGAGGTGACAAGCAGGGAAGTCTATGGTCCAAGCCAGTTTGAGGCAAACAGAATTATGTCCAATATGTTGGAACACATTGCAAAGCACACACCATCATACCAAGAGTTGATTAACATCCAAGTCCCCTGCTATGAACCAGGGGTTTTTCCCACATCATATACCCCTACCAGTGTAGGTTTAAATCCTAACTGTGTTTATATGGCACCTGCACCCAGTGCTGGGTTTAGCAACACAAGTGGACACTTGGGTTACTTAGTCCCTCCATGGCTACAAGGAGAAAATTAGAGTCAAGGATATGGTAACATTCAAGCACATCCTAATCAACCAATGTTGGGTAGTCCACCATACTTGGGTCAGGCAGCAGACTCAACAATTCTGGGCAATGCAAGAAATGGAGGCCATCAAGCATAGGGGTGGCATGAATTAATTTTTGTAACCACATCGCAATGTGAATTTTGTAAGGACACGTGGGGGCTACATGTAGTGACATGTTGAGCATATATGAGTACCAGTTCAACAAGTGGAGGTGGTGTTTAGGGTTTGTTTAACGTGAGTACCGGTTCGACAGGTGGAGGCGGGGTTTAGGGTTTGTTTAACATGAGTACTGTGCACCTTGTTCATTGTTGCATTAATTTTTGTTCAGGACCTGTTCTTGTCCATTCTCTCTACTGGGTAGTTGAATTTGAATTGGAATTATGATCTTGAATTAGGATGAAAGTCAACATAATAATCGCAATGTGAATTTTTGTAAGGATGAAATATTTTTATTGGTTTCATAGTAGAAGCTAAACTATAAATAATATTGAATTTGAATTGGAATTATGATTTGGAATTAGGATGAAAGTCAACATAATAATCGCAATGTGAATTTTGTAAGGATGCAATATTTTTATTGGTTTCATAATAGAAGCTAACTATAAACAATATTGAATTGGAATTGGAATTATGATCTGGAATTATGATGAAAGGCAACATAATAAAGAAGGAAAAGTAGTGAACATGAATCAAAAATTAGTTACCAATCAAAGGAAAGATTTGCCCAGGAGCATGCGCTTGAGAAGTGCAATAGAAATCAACCCTCTGTATGCTCACAGAGGCAGTAAACAAAAGAATCCCTTTGTTCTCACTAAAGGAAATTCAAGAGAAAATAATAGAAAGTAAAGATCAATTGAATCCAGTTTGAAACAACATTGCAAAGGAAAAGAAGTAGTAATTACTTAATTTGGTAATTACTTGATGAAAGGCAACAACATAAAGAAGGAGAAGAAGTGAACATAAATGATCTCAACTTAGAGCTTTATAGAACAGGCCGCCAAAGAAAGAAATTACCACAACAACAAAAAGCAAATTTTCATTAACAACCATTCATAACAGATTATTGACTCAGCTGAATAACACCAATGCTCATTAAGAACCATTTAGAACAGATTATTGACTCAGCTGAACAACAGTCTTGGTAATTACTTGATGAAAGGAAAAAACATAAAGAAGGAAAATAAGTGAACATAAATCACAAGTAGTTACCAATAGAAGATACTAATAACCAATAATAATAGAAGATACACAAATAATGCTTCAAAACAATCTCTTAAGAGTTTGTAATTGAACGATGTAAGAAAAGAAATTAATGGGCAAAGATTCCTAAGTATTCTGTTAGGAGTGAAATCTCACGGTATGAATATGAAGAAATTTGTAAATAATCACTAATTAGTCAATGTTTATTTTGACTTTGAATTTTTATAAAATAGTTTATTTTGATTTTGAATTTTTATAAAACCTTAGAACAAACATAGAACTTGGGAGTTGATCTTTTGAGCAGTCTAATCATCTTATTACAATCTTACAACCCGTAGTCTTACTACTTTAGGAAGAGTATGTTGATACTCTGATCATGCTAAGAATATTAGGATCTTGAGTTCAGTCCAATAACCCTTGAGCTTTAACATGAGGATTATGATTAGGCTCCTTGTTGAAGGCAATCTTATAGGTGTATGATTAGTCAACCAACTTCCATATCAAGTTGATACACCCAAGGAATTCATAGACACATGCCAACGGGGTAGTGAAAGTGAGAAATATCAATTGAGTTCATTTTTTAAGGTTTAAGATAAAAGATAAAATTAGAGAAACTTGTATGTAGGGATTCTGATAAATTAGAGGCTTATATTAAATAAGTTTTAATTGCCGAAACCAATAAATTATTTTAACTATGTTAAGAGATTGTAAATGAACGATGTAAGTAACGAAGTTAAAGACCCATGATTTATAAGTATTTATTTTGGAGTGAATTCACACAATATGAATATGAATAAATTGTAAACAATAATGAAATGCTAACTATGTTAAGAGTTTGTAAATGAACGATGTAAGTAACGAAGTTAAAGAGCCAAGATAAATAATGCTTCAAGACAATCTCTGCAATTACCGCTCTTGAACTCCAGAGATTTATAGAGAAAGCCACCAGAGAAAGAAATTACCACAATAGCAAAAAGAAAATGCTCATTAACAACCATTTAGAATAGATTATTTACTTAGTTGAATAATACAAATTCTCATTAAGAACCATTTAGAATAGATTCTTGGTAATTACTTTATGAAAGCCAACAACATAAAGAAGGAGAAGATTTGAACATAATGACAAGTAATTACCAATAGAAGATACTAATAACCAATAATAATAGAAGATACACAAATAATGATTCAAGACAATCTCTACAAATAATGCTTCAAGATAGTCTTTGCAAGGCCCTAAAGCTATGACTCAAGCATAAATACTACCATACCATGGTTCTACAGTTATTGCGAAAACCAAAAAAATACCCATCTCATGCCTGGCCAACTCCAAAAGCATCCTTCTAAGTAGAAGACATGTATTGATTTCATCAAGTAGGCAAAGGCATTGAAAACCTTGCAACATACTCAACTCTGGAGCTTTATAGAACATGCCACCAGAGAAAGAAATTACCATAACAATTACCACAACCACAAAAACCAAATGTTTATTGACAACAATTTAGAACATATTATTGACTCAGTTGAATAATACAGATTCTCATTAAGAACCACTTAGAACAGATTCTTAACTTAGCTGAACGACAGTCTTGGTAATTACTTGATGAAAGGCAACAACATAAAGAAGGAGAAAAAGTGAACATAAATCACAAGTAGTCACCAATATAAGATACTAATAACCAATAATATTAAAAGATACGTACGTAATGCTTCAAGACAATCTCTACAAGGCCCCACAGCTATGGCTCAAGCATAAATACCACCATACCATGGATCTACGATTCTTGAGAAAACTAAAAAAATACCCATCTCATGCATGGCCAACTCCAAACTCCAAAAGCAAGCATGTAAACAATTACCACAACAAAAAAAATAAAATGTTAATGACCAACCACGATAAAGCAATTACCACAACAACAATCAACCCTGTTGTCCTTTATCCAGCCAGAAACTACCTCCCTGGCAAGCAACTACTTCCCTCCCCTTATCCAGCCAGCAAGCATAGATAAGGATGACCCATTAAAGATAATTACCGTCATTGCTACACCTTTGTTTCCCATTCCATGCTACATTGCACATTGGTTATAGTGATGAGTGGTGGATGATTTTAGGGTTTCAAACTCAAGATTTCATTTCGGCCTACCACGCTATGGTCACATTATAACAAAAGGGTCAATCCCACCTACATGCAAATAAGTTAAGCTCTATCACCTCTAGTCCTGATGGCTAGTATGTGAAGTGATAAAACAATGATTTAGTGAAATAGGAATGGAAATATTTCCCATGCCCAAAATTTTGTGAATTAAGACCTAAGGCTCTATAGTCCCAAATTCTCAATCAACTCCCAGATAGAGAAAAAATACACAAGGTTTCATCTATCATACCATATTATTCCTTCAATTATTTTCATTACTACGAATTAATATACAAATAGAGAGCATGGGTTATCACTACAACTTCTTCACCACCCACAGATTGAAGACCACAAACATAAACAACAAAAAGAAAGCAAGAGCCAGTGAAGGCCCAAACTCAAGTGAAGACCCGAACGACAAGAACGAGGACATCAGAAAACCCTCCAATTAAATGTTGTCTCTTAATAAAACCTTTTGAAAATAGGATAAGACATCGGAAAAACATCCTACGAACTAACCTACAGATCTCATAGCATGAGTTATCACCACAGCTTCTTCCGCCACCCACAAATTTAAGACCACAAAAAAAAAAAAAAAGAAAGGAGTCGATGAAGACCCTAACTAAAGTGAAGATCCGAACGACGAGAACGAGGACATCGGAAAACCCTCCAATTCAATGTTGTTACTCAATGAAACCTTTTGAAAATAGGATAAGACATCGGAAAACCCTCCTACTAACTAACGTGCAAATACCATAGCATGAGTTATCACTACAGCTTCTTCCACCACCCACAGATTGAAGACCACAAACACAAACCCACTGTAAAAATAACTAACCCACTGATTGAAGACCACAAACACAAACCCACTATAAAACCCACTAACCAAATAATTAAAGACCGCAAACATAAACACACTGTAAAACCCACTAACCCATTGACTGTAAAACCCATAACCCATAACCCAAAACCCAAAAATTAGCCAAAATCCACACAGGTAAACACATACACAAGCATACATAAGCATAAAACAAAGGCACAATATTCCAATGGAGGCTAAATGTGTTAAAAAACATAGTATTTCTGGCTAGTTGGATAGTGTCCTACCTTTTTTTCCATGCCAGAAAGCCACAGGAACCCCAAATGCTCCAAAAATAGTAGCTTAGACTGCAACAAATTGCAAGACAACATCAAAATGTTTAGATAGGGACCAAAAATCAAATAAAATGTGAAATTGTAGCTCATAAATTGAACTACAAACCTGAAAAATATGTTTGGTGCGCAAAACGACCATGCCCAACACCGAACCAAGATAAATTCACCATAGGGATAAAGGCAGACGAATAACAATCTCATACCACCAGATGGGGAAGAAAAACCAGGCAAAAAGGCAAGACGAAACGCACAAAAACAACCGAACAAGATGAAGAACGATCATCTCTGCTGGTCCATAAACCACCACCCACATCACCAAATCCACTACCTGTATCACCGACGATCGTAATGATAGTGACTAGCATTGGAGAAATGACTCTCAACTACCCAGCAGAGCGAACGGACAAGAATAGGTCCCAAACATAAATGAATGCAACAATGAACAAGGTGCACGGTACTCTCGGTAAAAAATCCCTAAACTCTACCATAACCTGCCAAACCGGTACTCATATACGCTCAATACGTCACTGCATGCAGGGGTTACGTGTTGTACGGAGGTTGACTTTTTCGGCATGGAGGGAGGACCCGTCGACGTGGAGGTGTTTTCCTAATGGCGTCCCTCCCCTATCTCCCCTCACACCACAAAGCCACACTAAACATTATGTTTTCTATTATGGTAGGCTAAGTAGATTATTTATGTGATTTATCGAATTAATATTTATTTATTCCTAAAAGTACTTCAAACAAAACAAAAATTCTCACCAAAGATCAGAAGTGATAAATTATATTTCAATAATAATCATTTGATGTAATATTTCTTGGAAAATTTCACTTGAATTAGCTTTTCAGAACTTAAGAAAAAAAATGTTATCTAAAACCAGGTTTCATTTTCATGGGCTATAAAACATAGTTCAATCAAACAAGTAATATTCAAAAACCACTCACAGTTACCTACAATGCTCCACCTCAGATACAATATCCCTGTCATTTCTCCATAACATAAAATGACATACGAGCACAACCACCAACAATTTATATATCAACAACAAAAATTAAGTCTCTTCTGTCCATCTAAAAGATAGAACAAAATTAAATTAAAAAAAAAAAAACCAAAACAAATAAACATAACATAGTAACTTTCCAGAGGAAAAGCTTTACAAAATTAAAATTTGTTTTTCAACATGTTTCCTCTCAGCAAACATTTGCGATTATCACTTTTCCACCCTTCAGCCAATGTCCAATGGTACAGATCAGTAGATTTTAGATATATTCATAACATGGCATTTTAGCACAACAATGCACAATTTGTATACAAGATATCATTCTTTGGGATTCAACTATGTTATGTAAGTCATTCATCTATAACTATTTCCATGAGAGGTAGTCATAACTGACTAATTTCTCATGATTTTTTAATAGTCCACTTAGCACTCATTGTATCGGGTGATGCTCAAAGGGGTGAAGAAGTGGGATTGAAATTAGTGAAATGAATCACATCGTGTCAATCATCACTTCTTCACCCCTATGAGCATCACCTGATGCAATGAGTGCTAAGTTGACTATTCAAAGATCATGAGGACTCTCATGGAAATAGTCATAGATGACTGACTTACTTAACACAGTTAAATTCCAAAAAATGGTATATAATATATTAATGCACTGCGAAAAAACCCTCAATAATTAAATTCAAAACACTGAAGGGAACTCTACTTGAATGGTTAATGCGCTGTGAAAACCCCTCAATACTTAAGTTCAAAAGAGTGAAGGAAAATATACTTGAATGGTTCATGAGGCACAATACTTGTTAAGGTTTTTCATATGGGGTAGCAAGCTAAGTGGGCTTGATTGTGGGGAAAAATCCATAGTTAAGCATGCTTGAGACATAGCCAATCTGGGATGTGTCATCTGCTAGGAAGTCATGGGTGCCCTCGTGGGAAATCCTAGTTACCATTCACTATTTTCAATCCCATTTCTTCACCCCTATGAGGATGGTCATAGATGAATGACTCCAATCCCATTTCTTCACCCCTGTGAGTATGGTCACAATTCATAGATCCACTTCTTCACCCATGTCAGCATGGTCACAAGTCATAGATGAATAACTTCAATCCCATTCTTCACCCCTGGGAGCATGGTCATAGATGAATGACCTGACTAATTTCAATCCCACTTCTTCACCCGACTATGGTCATAAATGACTGTCTTCAATCCCACTTCTTCACCCCTGCATGGTCATAGATGAGTGACTTCAATCCCACTTCTTCACCCCTACATGGTCATAGATGAGTGACTTCAATCCCACTTCTTCACCCTTGCGAGAATGAATGACTTCAATCCCACTTCTTCACCCCTGTGAGAATGGTCATAGTGAATAACTTGACTAATTTCAATTTCACTTCTTCACCTCTGTGAGCATGGTCATAAATGAATGACTTCAGTCCCACTTCTTCACCCTTGCATGGTCATAGATGAATGACTTTAATCCCACTTCTTCACCCCTGTGAGCATCGTCATAGATGAATG
This sequence comes from Pinus taeda, assembly GCA_000404065.3. NCBI lineage: Eukaryota > Viridiplantae > Streptophyta > Pinopsida > Pinales > Pinaceae > Pinus > Pinus taeda. The sequence goes on along the minus strand of APFE030476682.1, from coordinate 113,746 downwards.
ACTTTACTAGTTTCAATCCCACTTCTTCACCCTTGTGAGCGTGGTCATCAAATATAGGGATGCTTTTGCTTTTTTCTTTTTTGGCGAAAAGCTGGCCATGCATGCAAATTAGCCCTGCTCAATCTTAGAGGGAACCAGTCAACCTAACAACACATGTAACAACTTGCAAGCCTGGGGATGAAATTATGCAGTTTCTTGGTTAAGCAAGGTTGGATATCCCTCAGGCATTGCACAATTTCTAAGCCGAAGCCCAGTGTTGGGTTGGATTGCGCAATTTCTAGAGGGAAGGATGACTGGCTGGATTGTGCAATTCTGGAACCCAGCAGGCAGCCCAGCTAGATTTCGCAATTTCTGGATAGAAGGTTGGTTCCCCTCCAAAATTGTAAAATTTTCAGGGGGAGCATCTCAACTAGAAAATTGTTTAATTCTTGAATGACAGCGTATGGGTTGGGGGGAGAAATTCTACATGCACAAGCTGTCAGGCCACTGAAAATTAGTTGAGGCATAAGTACTTGACAGTGCAAGACATGCTGTTAATGATGGTTGGTAAGGAGTCTCTAAAATGAATCTTATAGTTGCTACAACACTTGGCGACACACTAGTAGAACTCCAACTCTCTGAATGGACCTTTTTTTCGTGAAAAGCAAGTCTAACTCCTTCAGAAGTATTGCTCGATTCTCAGATCATCTTGATTCCCACACTAAACTTGATTTAAACATGTAGCACCTACCATTCTCTTGGTTGGTCAACACACATTCCAAGCCAAGTAAACATAGTTTTCTTGATTGGGGATGAGGAGTATATTGGTACACAAGCAATATGACAATCAGAGTTTAAGTTTCATCTATGGTGTTGCTTCACTGCTAAGAGGCCTGGACAGTTACCCCGACAAAGTCATGCAGGAATATAAGCATCGCTCCACTAGCAGTGAGCCTGGTCAATACCCTGGTGGAGTTACTTGCATCACCTCCCTGAGCAGGAAGCCTTTCTCTTCTTTTGCCTTATTCATTTTTCATTTTTTCAAAATTTTTCATATTTTCATCAATTGTGGATAACAATTATTCATTTCAGAGGCAGAAGAGGGATCCTGGCTTATTGAGAGAAAAAGAGGTTGTTCCTTCAAAGAAGTGTTTTATATATACCTATGACATACTTGTTAAGGTTTCCCCCTCACCTTACTCTACTTGACTGAGCTGACAAGGGTTAACCCACAAACAACCAACTAGAGTAGGTGATACTAGTTAGCACACAAGCGTTGTGTGTTCATCAAGCTTCACTTCGAAAAGAATGTATATGAAGTCAACAAGTTATTCATATAGAGATAGGATGACATATAACCAAGTATTGATAACTACACAAGTCCTCTTGTACTTTACCCAACTTGTTTCAAGAGTCGCACACGGTTCATGCAAAACTAACTTACGAACATAAACAAGCAATAAACAACAAAAGAGCGAATAGTAGAAGCAAATGCGATAGCAAAGGGAGTATGCAAACAAGCAAGCAAGCAAGAAAACAAACAACAAAGCAAACATGCATGCAAGAAAACCAACAAGAATAAAACACTACTCCTGCTCCTAAGCTAATAGTGCATGGGTCTACTCACGTGAAGTCATACTTCCAATTGAGCCACGGTGCATTGGTCGACCCATGTTGGTGAAGGTGTGGTTCATGAATAGCACAATCATGCAAACCAGCAAACATGAAATATATAACAATGAAGAGAAACACACTCCGAGTTTAAATGCGTCCACATAAAAGAAACTGGTGAAAGCGCATGACATGCACTCTATGGACTTGCCATGGTGTTGTGCTACACTACATGCAGATGTTTAGCATATGAATTCTATTGACTGTGACATGCAAGAAAACGTGAGAAAGGTAGACCACTTACGTCGCGCAAGTGTGCTTGCTGTGAAAGATTAGTCCAATGCAAGAGCGATGGGATCATGTGATCTGAGTGGAGGAAGCGAAATTTGGGTATTTGGTTGATCTTCAATGCAAAGCAAAGGCTAATGAGGAGCCTTGCATGTTTCAAAAATTTCCTAATCAGAAGTGAAACCAACCTCAAGATAGCAAGGACCTAACATAACCATCAACTCAGGCTGAATTGCCTCGATAGCCTGCGGGGTTTCGAATTTGTCAATAGGTAGATCATCGAAGAACATTGGCCTAGACATATTAACAATGAATGAATTAACATCGTGATCGAATGAAGAAGTATAGAGATCACGACAGCCAAAATCAGAAAATTTGGGATGATCATAGGCATCCTCATAATTTGATTAATCGTGTAGAGGGGTAGATGAGAAGCAAGGATGTTCAACCTCTGCATTTTCAGAAATGATAGATGATAGATTAGATGGTTTTTCAAAGGAGATGTTTCCTCTCCACAATTTAATGACAGACTGACATCCAATGTGTCCTGTGAACAATCGGATGTAGAAAAATCTGGAAATGAGTTTTGATAGGGGAAATCAACAGTGGCAAAATCACAAGGGATTTCTGGATAGAGCGAGTGAGGCATGAGTGGAAGGGAGTCATCCTTCACCACAAGTTCTTCTTTGGATTCCCACACACACTCATCATGAATGGTAGCACAGGTTGGCTACACAGCACCAACTTCGTCAACAATTTGATCCTTGTTCACAACACGTGTGGAGTCCGAAATGGAACAACACGAAAAAGTAAAATCCATAGGATCAATGGAACACAGGGACATAGATTGAGGGAATGAATCCACGTGAAAACCAACAAGATTGCAAGCCAAATCTGTGTAGATATCAAGAGTAGGTGGGGTGGGAGGATGTGACAGTTCAACAGATGTGTGTGCATGTTCTCGCACATCACTCTGCGATGGTGGAGTTGTTTGATGAGGTGCAGGAAGACAATCACTTGTGACAACAACTGTGTATGTCTGTGATTGCGCAACTCCATCACCAAAGTATGCTAAGTGGGATTTGAGTGATTTCAATAATTTCATATTTTTGGATATGTAAAGAAGATACTCAAATCTTCTATCAAGAAATTCCTAATCAATTTCATGTTCGGGAAATTGGTATGCAAGATTGCAAAAGCATGTGTGAAACTGTTCAACGGATTCATCAAGTGCTTTTCATAATTTCATAATTTCTTTGTTGATTGCTTTATGGTCAAAGTGATTGAAATACCATTCTATCTCTGTGACCAGATGAGAAAGAGTGAATAGATTTTTTGGGCAGTGTGGCACACCAATTCATTGGGTGCCCTCGAAGTGTGTAGGCGAACAATGCATAGGTCATATAATCTTCAAAGATTTCATGTCTTTCACATGATCCTACAATGCCGACCGCGTGCCTAACCAAGGCTACGTGGCCTCCACCATCGTATGTTTTATGTGATAATTTATCCCAGAGCTCTTTTAGGACTTCAAATTTGTTCCCATAAGACATACACTCCGGAAGAGAAACTCTGTAGCTAGTCATGAAAGATATGCAGAGATTCAAAACAGATGTGAGGAATCAAACCTTCTTCTAGCGCCAAAATGGTGATGGTGTTGGACCCACCAACATGTTAGGGGATCTCCCCAGTAAGAAGTCACAACTATACCTCAGACGATTTGGTGTAGGAGTCTCAGCAGTGGGTCGTACGGTATTTCCTTGATTGCGGTTGCGCGTAGAGGCAAGAAAGATGTCCTTGTTGGTAGCAAGGGTGTGACCAGCACAATAAGCCAAGGAAGGTGCATGAAGGGTTCTAACAAACAGAGAGGGGAATGAGTGCACCCATTAGAAACCTGTGGAAACACACAACTTGAAAGGGAACACACAAGAAAAGATACATCACAAGCTAGAAGGTAGGGAAACCAACGATCCAAAGTGATGGTTAAACCAACAACACATCTCAGTAAGATTCATACATACATATATAGAAAGAGTCCATACATACATGCGTAAGAAAACATCTACATATATTATTAGAGTAACCAAGATAGCTGAGATACAATAACAGCATATGCATGAAACATGTTGGCTCTATTATATTATAAGTGAAATATTTAATCATACAACGCAACTATGACCAACCACTAGTTCCAACAGCGGAACGTTATAGTCACAGCCGCCTGCTCCTCCAAAGAGATATACTAGCTCTACACTATGGAGAATCCAAGGTTCATTACAATACACTCCAAGCTTTCTCTAAGATACACCTATAGGAAGCTTGGCTCCCAAAAGCGTTTACATTGAGTTATGAGGTTCTATAAATAGTAAATGGTGGAGTGACCCTTAACATTCCCTTTTTTGACTCTTCAACTACTAGATGACTATTACATTTTATTATCGAGACTTGTTCTTTCACTTTTACAAGATGATAGATTACAATCTACACATGTACCCATGTGAGACAAAATAAGCTTGAGTAAGCCATGCAAGACATCACTAAGACTCTGACAACTATGGGAGGACCAACTCTTCAACATCCTCGTGATGATCGACGATGGTGAACCAATCCAAGATTGGAAGTTCGTGATGGTGTCCGTGTACTCTGTGATGACATCCTCCTAGAAGCGAACTCTTGCCTCCGTTGTATTTGGTACATTGATTTGACTCCTATGTCGAGCTCGTTTGATAACATGTGCATCATAGTCTTGAGTGCAGCCGGACCAACAACATACTAATTCATAGTGTCTTCGTTGATCTCCAAGAGTGTGCTAGTGGCTATGTGCATCAACTTGTCGAAGTACATGTCCAGTTCCAGTCGAACATGGTTCTTCGTCTTTGCCTCCGTGAGTGCGCCAATGGATGGGATCACATGCATGTGCATAATGACACTCATGCTCCTAAACACCCGTGCATGCGATCGTTAACACCTCTCACCTTGTCTGTTCTATGTCAGCTGCTAGGATGGGTCTATAACTTGTATGGGTGTAGTTTCATCAATCTATGCATGTCGTGCCTCCTGTTGTACCTGTTCCTGCTACACTTCCTTCTCTCCCTTGTGCAGCTCCTGTTCTTCCCTAATTTGTTGCTTCAACTCCTGTAACTCCTTCTTAGCTTCCTCCATCCTTTTTTTTTTCTCCTTGCCTTTACACGATCCTTTTCTCATGCTATCACCTCATATCCTCAAACTCCAAAGCTACTTTCATCACAAGTGCATCTGTGTTATGAAACCAACTCAAGAAAATATAGAAAAGATAGATCAACGCCTTAGAATTCAGCCTCTTCGAGGGGGAAACCTCCTTTACATTACATAAATAAACAATTCTTGGATGATTCAAATGATAAAACCTCCTTTCTATATAGAGGAGTCTAAGGAGTCACAATATAACCCAGTCGACCTAACAATAATAATATAAAGCCACCAAAATAACAATAGAGGGATTCTATGGAGCACAGTAATAACAATATGGGGACAATAGGGGCACAACAATATTAATAAGGGGTACAACTACAATAGTAATGGGGTAATCACTAGTATTATAGGGACCCAACATGCCCCTCTCCTTCAAAAAAGTATTGTCCTCAACGCTTGAGTAGTTCTGGATGCTTCACTATGAAATTCTCATCCTCCCACGTGGAATCTTCAGCAGATAAGTTCTTCCACTTGATAAGATACTCTGATATTGATCGATTTCGTAGCCGTCAAGTTCTTGTTTCTGTGACTACTTCTAGTTCCAATATAATTTTTCCTTCCTCGTCAAGTTCTGGCAATATTGTTTGAACTGGGAGTTTATCACCTATAACCTTCTTTAAACATGAAACATGGAAAAATGGGTGCAATCGAAAAGTTGCAAGAAGCTCTAATTTGTATGCCATAGTACCAATCTTTTGCAACACCTTGTACAAACCATAATACTTTGGTGATAATCTATTATCCTTCTTAGCTTGCTTGAGGGACATTTTCTTATATGGTTGTAGCCTTAA
>APFE030476682.1:77258-90905 GCA_000404065.3 Pinus taeda | reverse complement strand
TATTATATTATTTAAATTAATATGTAATATTTAATTAATTTAATTAAAATTTAAATATCATTTAGATTAATATTGATTAGTTTTTAATTAGATTAAATTTGCTTATAAATCGCTAATTAGATATCAGTTAGTTAGATTAATAAATAGGTTATTAATAATTAGTTTAGTTTATAATTAACAATTAATTTATAATTAATTAAAATTCTAATTTAGGATTTAATTTTTAATGAGAATTTTGATTTTTAGCCTAGCAACAGAATTTCCAGATTCATACCAGATTTGATCCATCAACTTTGGAGGCTCATAGATTGAGTTATACTTGGCCAAATGAGGCCCAGGACGGCTCATTGGAAAAAGAAAATCAAGGAGAACATTTTGGAGGAGGTTTCACCAACAGATTTAATCATTTATTGAATCAAAAATTAGGCGGAAGATCAGGCTCCGAATTTTGAAAACAAAATCAATTTTCTGAGTTATTTTCTTCATTTTCATTTGTCCAAAGCCTCTTCTAAATGCAGATCCGTTGGTCAATGATATTCTTTGCCAATCAAACCATCCCAGGCATCAAGAGAAACTTTATATTTTATTTTCAATTATTTATTTAAATAGAATTTGATTGGATTTGGTTTAAATGCCAGCAATGCCATGTTGATTTTATTGTTGCATTTTAATTTATTTTGATTTCTTTTTGCAGGAAAGCAGTGGAAGAAATATGGAGAAAAAGATCTCAGTCAATGAGAATGCTCCAGCAATTGAAGATCAGAATTTTGTGCAAGTAAAATTGTATTTGGCAGATTTCTCTTCAACAAACTGTCCTCTCCAAAATTCCTTTGCAAATAGTATAAATAATAGATTGCAGAATGTAATAAGGGGCTGCTCTCCTCTGCAATTCTAGACTTCTAAAAAAGCACTACTGTAATAGGAATTTAGAGTTGTAGGAGAGGGGAGAGAAAATCTCAGATCTGGGGATTATTGAGGATTTTTCCTTTGTATCTTGAATTATGTATGAGGGGCAGAGTTTGCACTATTGTGGCTCTAGTTTTGAAGGCATAAGTTCAAGCAATGTAAAAGACCGTTGGAGACCAAGATCAGAGAAATGGATGCAATAAATTGGTATTTCTAATACTATTGTTTCAAATATCAGTTTCATTTTATGGTAACAGGAATGTCTCATTTTATTCAGGTTTGTGCACTATTGTCAATATGGATAATTTGTCTCAATATTGTTATTAGGTATCTCTTTTCTTATGAATCAAAAATCTGATTCTTCAGTAACTATTTACTCAGAAATTTGTCTTATAAAACTGATTTATTGAATGGTAATATGTTGTGAACTATTTCCACATATTATTGTTTAATTATCAGATTTACTGATTTGATAATTAATATCATTTTTGTGAACTATTTCCTAAGTGTTGTTGGTTTATTATTTCAGTTAAGAGGTCTCAATAGGATGTGTTTTGATATCCATAATATTAGTTAATTGAACTACTTCATTAACTGGATATTCATTATAAACAAGACATATTTAAATCCCAATACTTTAATTATCTTGCTCTTAGTTGGGTTATGTCTATATATACCTAATTAAGATAGGATTTAGATTAGTTTCTTTTGCTTGCATCATAGAATAATCTTGCATTTAGAGTAAGTTCTACATTCTTTTAAGTCCTCTCCTCAAAGAGGCAAAACTTTAGTTATGGCTTGGCTGAACCCAAATCAGCTGAAGGGTCATTCTCTTGCCTGATAAGCAAGAAGAAGTGATCTGATATCCCTGTCTATTGGTAGTTAAAGATACATTATAAACCAATAACAATAGGGAGAAGGTAACTGGACCTAGTTAAACCAGTCGGAGCCACCACACCAAATGGAAAAGGAGCTGCTTTAAGGTTCGGACCGGGTGGTTATCCCCCAATGTTGTTGCAGCGATTTTCAAGGCCTCAACAAGTACCCTGACCTTCTAAAATCCCAGGGTTTTTAGTACCCTGACCCTCGAAATCATTAAGGGTTTCTACTTCTGGATCACTGAAATTATCAAGACCCTTTGCATGTTGTTCCTCTTCGTTCTCTTTTGCTTTCACTTCACCAGTATGCGGTGTTGACGTCATCTTTTTGCTCTTTAGCCTGTTGAAAAGTGTTGACAACAGGACGTTGTATTTTGTGTTCTCCTCATCTTCCACAGTGCGTGTCACTACGTCTGCAAGCACCGAGAGATTATGAACCATGGGGGAACTTTGGGGTGTTTCATCGATTACGATTGGAGAAATCGACTGTCTGATCCCTTGGGTGACAATTTTTCTCCTCATCGAGGCTCTAGTCTTCCTCTTCTTTGCCGTGGGTGGAGTGTTCTCAACGGCCCTCTTTTCTGCTTGCACTGGTGAACTTTTACCTTGCCACTTGGCAGGAGACAATGTCCTCGCCTTTCTCTTCTTACCTGTACTAGTGCTAGTAGACTCTTCTGCACCCCTTGCTTGAAATGCTTTCAGAAACACTCCCCTTGCTATCCCCCTTTCTTCTAACTTTTTCTTAATTAGAATTGTAATAAACCCGTGATGGCAGAGCTTGTTTGTGACCTGGCTTGCATGGCTACTCTTCACAATTTTCACCATCTTCTCAAGAATTCTGAGCAAGAAGTGAGGAAAATTAATCAATTTTCTTGCCTCAAAATGAAACAACAATCGGAGGTGGTATACAAATGTCAAGGTATAGTGTCCTTCTCTAGTTACAAACTTCTGCAATATAAATAGTAAATAATGCCACTTCTCGACCATGGCAGTCTATGGAAGTCCCTTTCTCCAATCGACCTTAATTTTCTTATCGACCACAAACTGGTGCCAATGCTTCTTCACAAGTCGCTCTTTTTTTAAACCTGTGCTCCCTTGTAAGTGGCAAGCCTGTGGCTTGTGCGATGAACTCCTTTGTAATTTTGAATTTTAAGGACCCGACCATGGCTTGACCTTGTTTGAATGTCCTTGCAAACTATAATGCCACCGCCATGTCGAACCTGCCAAAATTCTATAGATATGGCAGGAACCCAAATTCTTGCAATAGTGTAAGACTATTCTTATACTCGGCAGTTTGTTCAATTTCCTGCAAAGTCAACGGTTCATTCCTCACACGTGTCATTTCGAACCACACTCCACTTCGCTTTGTTCACACCCTTGAAGGAATCTTTGAGCGACTCCAACGTTCACTGAGAGTTTTATGCCGGAGGTTCATTGCCCTCTGTCCTTTCAGACTCACTCTGTGGCTATGATGGAACAACCCCCCCACATCAGGTATTGATTCGTGTCAGCTTGCTATGGGTGAATTGTGATGATTAGATGCAATGACGGTATAGGTGGCGGTGGTGCAACGACTATAATGATTGGATTGTGGGTAAGCTAATAATGGTCAGGTAGTGCAAAATCATTTCAAGGAGGGTGTGCAGGTTATCAGACAGTAGTACCATCCCGTAGTCAGCGTCATAATTTAATCAGACATACTTCAACATTTATTAAAAAATTTAGATTCCAAACCTTACACATCTTGCACTTTAAATATTTGTTCCTAGATTAGTAAATAATGAAAGAAAGCATCAATTAAAACATGGAATGAGATAACATATTAAAACATGTGTAGGAAAGTACGAGTCCATAAATATCCCTGATAAACCACTCCAGGACTATGTAAAATTGCTTTCACAGTCAACTATGTTTCTGCACCAAACCTTCTTGCACTATGTTGTGCTTGCATTGCGGTGTGCTTGCACTAGATACTTTTACCACACAGAGAATTTGATAAGACATACTTCTGAAGCTAGACTTAAAAATTTCCTTCATTATACAAGAAAAATTTACTCGCCATCCTTTGGTGTTTCTTGAACATGCCTTTTGGATTGACTACATCAAATTCTGCAATCAATTCACGAGGGAATAAAGAAGTGGGAAAGGGGTAAAAAATTTTAGAATGGGAAGGAATATTATAGCAGGGATTTCAGAAACAATATCACCAAGAGGGATAAATGAAATGGGATGTGGGAAAAAATTCAAGGGAGAATAGGGATTTTACGAAATCGGTTAAGGGTAGTTTCTTGGAAGAAAGAGGAAGGTAATTCATGGGTAATTTACAAAAGAAACTAGTGGGAAATTTCAAAATGGGAAATAGAAGAAAGATGATCTTTTTACCTTGAGATCTGCCTACACTTGTGCAGGAAAAAAATAACTACATCGGGAAGTAAGTGTTTAATTGGATAAAAATGTCCATGCTAGTTACCCCAAACTTGGGTAAGTGCTCGTTTCGTGAACCTACTTCTTCTTGGTGGAAACCAACATATCTAAAAATCATGTAACATTCCCTTTTTATTAGAATTTCGATCTTCCTGCCAGCATACTAGTTTTCAGGTCGATCCTTCTGCAATAATGTCAATCAATTGATTTTCATAATTAAGGAATTTTTTTTTATATACTTTTTATTTTTGTCATTTTTTATTTTCTTTGATTAATTTTTTTTAATAAGGATAACAAGGAATCAATTCTCTAATAGGTTGGTGTTACCACCTACCAACTCCTTTTCAAATGGCTATTGGATTTGCTGCATAAAATCTCCTTTAGTAAGGGGCTGAAAATATACCTTCAATCTATGCTTGTTTACCAGGAACACAAAATTCTGTCCATCAATAGTTTTGATTTCTACCACTCCATTTTCGAACACTTTGATCGCCTCATAGGGTCCCATCCAGCGTGTATGGAATTTTCTTTTAAAATTTTTGAATCGTGAATCGTAAAGGAGTACCCAATCACCTGGTTGGAACTGCTTCTTCTGAATGGACTTGTCATGCCACTTCTTGCACTACTGTTGAACCAAAATGTTATGCTAAACAACATCCCTTCAGATTTCATCTAACTCGTTTAATTGTAGAAGGCACTACTATTGTGCTTCAGAGTGATCTAGTCCAAATTGGACTACAGTCCTGAAAATCTTGATCTGTAATTCTATTGGAAAAAGGACTTGTTTCCCGTACACCAGCTCATAGGGTGTGTGACTTGTGCTATTTCTCCAAGTGGTTTGGTAGGCCCATAATGCTTTCGGTAATTTGTCAGCCCAATCCTTTTTGTGCGTGTTTATTTTCTTTGTGAGGATGGACTCAATCACCTTATTCTTGTGGGTGATACGATGTAGATTTCCTATGCTGTATTTTGTACTGCTCCATCACACTCTGTACCAGATTCGAAATAAACTGCGATCCATTGTCAGAAACAATTTCTCTAAGCACACCAAATATAGTAAATATTTTAGTAAAAAGAAAATAAAAAACAACTCTTTCGGTAGCAACAAAATCTATACAAACCAAAATATGCTTTTTATTTGATGATGCAGGATTTATTGGTCCTACGAAATCAATGACTCATTTTTCAAAAGGCTCAATCATAACTTGGGGACATAAAGGCATTTCATTGGTTTGATTAGGGTGGCCAATTTGCTGATAGCTATCACACCGCTTGACATATTGTTTGGCATCCTTGAACAAGGAAGGCCAAAAATAGCCAGCTCGTAATACATTGTATGCAATCCGCTTATCGGCAAAGTGACCTCCACAAGGTTCATCATGGGATGTTTTTAAGATATCCAACACCTCTTCTTCTCTTACACATCTACGGATAATGAGATCTTCTCCAATGTAAAAGAGGTCTCCTTGGATCTAGGAATATGCAACATTTTTTTGAATGATATTCCGCTTTTCATGAGCGGATATGTGAGATGGTAATTTTCCAGTGACTAAATAGTTAGCCATGTCAGAAAACCATGGAGATTTTGTTGACACAGCAAAAATATGTTTGTTAGGAAAATCATCATCAACAAGAATTGATTCACCAAGATGATTTAATCTTGAAAGATATTCTGCAACTACATTTGACTTTTTTGGTCTATTAACAATGGTAATATTAAATTCCTATAATAATAGCAACCACCTAGTCACTCTACCACTAATTAATGGTTTATTCATAAAATATATTATAGTGGAATGGTCAGTATATACAAAAAATTCATATCTTGTAATATAATGTCTGAATTTATTAATGGAAAACATTACAGCTAAAAACTCTTTCTGAGTAACCGTGTAATTGAGTTCAGCGGGTGAAATTTTTTTACTAATGAAATAAATAGCATAAGATTGTTTGTCTTCTTCTTGTCCTAAAGCTATGCCTATAGAAGAATTTGAGGCATCATAGGAAATATGAAATGGCAAGGATCAGTTTGGTCCTCTTAATACAAGTGCTTGAACTAATTTTTCCTTCAATGTCTCAAAAGACTGTTGGCAAGCTGTGGACCAAGAAAACTCACTATCTTTAGCCAAAATTCGGATAGGGGGGTATTTATCCTTGAGAATTTCTCAATGAATCTCCTATAGTAGTCTGCATGTCCTAGAAAACCTCTCACTACCCTTTGAGTTTTGGGTATAGGAAGACTCGAAATGACTTCTATTTTTGCAGGGTCAACTTGGATACCTTTGTCGGAAATAAGATGGCCAAGAACCACTCCCACCTTGCACATTAATATGAATTTCTTGTCACTCAAGGCGAGATGAGATTCTTGGTAGCGAAGAAGCAATTTTTCTATATTCTTGAGGGCTTCTTGAAATGAATCACCAAACATAGAGAAATCTACATATATATTTCTATGCATTCAAGGTCAGCAAAAATAGCCAAGACTGCCCTTCGAAAGGTAGCCAGGGAATTACGTAGCCCAAAGGGAAGCACTCGATAAGAAAATGTACCCCATGGGCATGTAAACATGGTTTTGTCTTGATCCTCGGGTGCTATTTGTATCTCGTTATATCCGCTAAAGTCATATAGAAAAGAAAAGTACTTCTTACCATCAAGGGTATCGAGTACCTAATCGATGAAAGGACGGGGGAAGTAATATTTGGGAGTGGCTTTAATTAATTCTTTGTAGTAAATACAAATGTGCCATCTCCCATCTTTCTTTGGGACTAATACTAATGGAGAGACCCACTGGCTATCATAAATGGGATAGATAAAATTGACATCTAAGAGTTTTTGCAATTCTTCTTTTACAATGTCTCTTAGAGTTGGGTTCATTCGCATTTAGGGTTGTCAGACAGGTCGGGCTCCATCTTGAATATAGATATGCTATGTACAAGTTTCATGAGGGATGCCTTTCATATCTTCATAACCCCATGAAAAGGCATCAAGATGGTTTTGCAACAATTTCACAAGCTGTTCTCGCTGAGAAGGATCTAAGTCTAAACTGATATACAAGGATTTACCAGGACTAATCTCAACAAGAGTATTATCAGGCTCAAAAGCACACAAGGGTGTCACTAGAGATGGTGATGATGGGGGTAGAGAGTCATATCCTTCCTGAAAATCTAGACTAAAAATTTGACTCAATGACTCAAAACTAGGGATGGTTTATAGATTGTTTAGGAAGTCTTGATTCTCTCCCTCCAGTGAGGACTCAACATTTTGATGTATCAAAGAAACAGGTTGAGTCTCCTCATCACTATTGTAGTCTAACCATAAAGTGTCTCAGAGCTCCTGAATAGATCTAGTGGGTGGATATAGGGTGACTTTCTTTTTGGAATCTCCATAGCAAATATACATATCACCAAAATGACATCCAATATAAGCATCGGCCGTAGCAAGCCATGGTCGTCCCAAGATCAAGGGACGCCATCCCACAGGGTTCTTTGGCTAAAGCACAATGAAATCTATGGGATATTCCCAAAAATCTAGGGAAATAACTACATCATCCAACACCCCTTCCGGCTTGATTTTAGATCAATCTGCTAGTTCAAGCACAGTGGGAGTAGGACGAATATGGACCAGTCCAAGTTGATCCATAGTTTGCTTGGTCATAAAATTAATGGATTCCCCTAGGTATATAAGTACATTGGAGATAAGAACATCACCTATCTGAATAGAGACAACAGGGTTTCCGGGGTCGGTATATTTTTCTATGTGCATAATCTCGTCATTGACTCTACTACTCTATCAACAAATTGAATGGTTTGGGGTTCCAATCTTCTCCTTCTTGGCTTCTTGAGACAGAGTTACCCAATGATTTTTGTACAAATCGGTATCTCTTGGATAGCTTGGAGCAAAGGTACCCTTATGAAAAGGTTCCTAAGCTTGGAAGCCAGGATAGACTCAGGAATGGGGTCTTTCTTCTCCACAACTAACATCTCTGGATAGAGAGGCTGGTTGGAAGAAGATGACAAGGGCTCAGAATGTACAAGGATAGGCTGAATGGTGTCATCTTTTTCGTAATGGTCAGGGGTTTCCTCCTCTACTTTCTCATCGATAATCACCATGGGCTACTTTTGATTCTCTGAGGTTACTACCTTCCCTGATCTCAATTGGAGATCATTGACTCCAACTGGCATAGTTTGAAATCTGGATGAAGAAAGCGGGGTCATAGAATGTATCATTTGTACCACTTTATTATTGGGGTTGGGTAAAGGTTGAGTAGGTAGTTGAGAAGGTCAAAATGGTAGAGGTAACGGTAACGGTGGCATAGGTTGACTCAGTTGAGGTAATGATGGTCGAGGCATTGGGTAAGGTGCATATGTAGGAGGGTATGATTGCATAGGTGCATGATAGGGATTATGTGAATGATGTGAATGGTTTGGCCCTCTCCATCCTTGTTGCCAAGATTGGGAGGGTTTTTCATATTGATATTGATTCCCATGCTACCAATGGTGAGAGTGACCAATGGTAGGATAGGAATATGAATGTGCATTATAACCAAAACAATGTGGTGGAGATTTAGGAACCATACCTGTACTTACCTAAGGCCAATTCCTTCTTGCTCCCATAACATGCAATGATTCAGCTTCAGGTTGTCCCCCCTCCAATACAACTTTCAGCCCAGGTATAGTGGGACATTTATCCATAGCATGGTTATCTGCAAAAATTTCACATTTATTAGTTGCTTTAATATCTAGAGGACATTCTCTTAAAGGACACTTTCTTCTACATTTAGGACAGAAAATGGACAATATCTCTTGCTATTCTACAAGTTTTTGCTGAAACTTCAAAGAGTCTATTTGTTTACTAATAGTATTCATTATTTCAATTTTCATATTGTCCATTTTGTTTTCTAATCCAATAATCATAGCATCAGTACATTCAATTTTTATGTTTTTATTCCGAATTCCTTTACCGAATCTATATTGATTCCTTGAGAATTTCCTGCACAAGTCATAGATCTGATCAAAAGTCTTTTGAATAATATCCCCTTGTCCTAACAAATTTAAATTATTTCTAGCATCATTAGTGAGCCCACGTAAGAACAAGGTTCTAATGGTACTTAGATCAAATTTGTGCTTTAACCTTTGAAGGATATACAAGAATATCTCCAAGTAGTCCTCTAAAATCTCATCATCATTTTGCACAATAGTAAAGATTTCATCTTGAATATCTCTAGTTTTATAATATTCCTGATATTTTGACAAGAACACTCTCTTCATTTGCTCCCAAGAAGATATAGTGTTTCCTCCTAGTCCCACAAACCAGCGGAGTGCTACGTCCTTGAGGGTTGCAGGAAACAACTTCAACTTTTGGGCATCCAATGAATAATCATAACTCCTACAAAAAATATCAAACTCAAATAAGAAAGAGTCTGGGTCTTCATGTACTTTACCACAAAAATGAGGAAGAGCTAATGGTGAAATGTTTTTCATTTGTACT
The DNA here is from genome assembly GCA_000404065.3 of Pinus taeda. Lineage (NCBI taxonomy): Eukaryota > Viridiplantae > Streptophyta > Pinopsida > Pinales > Pinaceae > Pinus > Pinus taeda. Next base: position 81,210 of record APFE030476682.1, on the reverse strand, counting down.
TGTGTATTAGGATCCACAATCAGGAATACGAAAGTGGACTGTTCCTCATTTACCTTATTTTCACCACTTCCTTTTGCATGGTCTTCCATATCTGCCATTTTTGTTATTCCACCCAAACCACTCTTAACAGGCTAAGAAGGTTGACTATGGATTCCAATATTCCCCTTCTTCCCCTTTATGGGTTGTGTCACACCTGAACCACTGCTTATAGGGCCTAGGTGGATTGTTCCTGCGTGATGAGTCTAAGTTTGTTTGGAATTTATACCTGCAAAAGAAGGCCCAATATGAGTTTTGATTTCATATTTGTCAGTGTTTCTTTGGCCCCTAGTGGGCTTCGGACCCCTATCTCTTTTAGGGATTCATTTCAAAAAATGACAAAATGAAATTCAAATAAAAACTGCAAGTTAAAAAAAAATAAATCGAAACCTATAAATTCCTTCAAACAATAGAATCGCACTGTAGAAAAAATAATAGCAGACTTACCCCTATTGCAAAAAATGGAAAATTCTTACCGATTCAAATCGCCTCCCCGGCAGCGGCGCCAAAATGTTGGGTGCAAGAATTGTGCTTGAACAAACTCCTCAACACTTAATTGTCAACCTGAGGTTTTCGTAAACTTAGAGACGAAGCATAGGTAATGCAAGAAATGGTATGAACTTTTCTTATCTCTAATCTTAATTCTTAAAGGAAATGCTTTGCAGAATCAGACAAAAAACAATCAGAAAGGTAATTAACACCAAAGAAACTCTAGTGCTCGAATGTAAAAGACAATTTCAATGTAAATCAAGTAAAGAAATTCCACACAACGAAAAAAATATTAAATGTTGTAATGAAATGCTATGTTCATCTTCAGATAGATGGCTAACAATCTGACAAGTTTTCCCTTGCAGAATTTTGTCTTCCTTCTGATCTTCCTTCCACACAAACAACCTATCCTTACACTGTTACAATCTACTTGCACTAGTGTAAGTAGAATATCTCTATGCAAAACTATATATGCCCTTCCTTACTAAAGACTTATGTCTTAGTGGAAGTGCTCTAAGCCTAAGGGCTTAGAGTACTCTGTTTCTGTGACAAGAGACTAGCTCTTGCACCAAAGTAGAGCTTCCTTCACCTAGTTTCCAAATTACTTTCGAAAAGACTAAAAGATTTGTTGGGAAAGAATTGAAACTATAAATGAAATTTTGAAGTAAATTATCTGTGAAAAAGGAATTTCTTCAATTCATTAAACCTTGCAAAGGAAATGAACTTCATGAAATAAAGGCACTTCAAAAGAATCAAATAGTAGTCTAAGCATTTTGCATGTGTTATCTAACTTTAGTAATCCATTCAAAGAATGTTTATGTTCTTTGCAAGTATAATATGTTTATGATAATTTTATGCAACTACTTCCAGATCCTCTTAAAGATGTAATTTTAATACCGAAGACAGTTACTAAATTAATGATTCATTCACTTGCGTAATAACTGGAAATAATATGCAGAGAATTGATTCATTGTTTGCTGCAAAAGAATAATTAAACCAAAGTGTAGGCAACAACATGCACTGGTGCAGGAAAGATTTATCTGCACGATCCGATAAAAAACGAGTTAAAACAAAGATTGAGAATGAAATAAATGCAATAAAGATATCTCATAAACAAAGTACACACAACTAACTCTCAAACCATGGATCTGTTTCACACATTAGCTACAAAATGTATTTTAAATCAGAACTTGAAAGATAAAGATTAAGATTATAACATCACACAGCTGCAATCAAAATATCCACACCTTCTTTCTGGATAACAAAAGCGAGAGGGGTAAACGAGCTAGGTTGGTTGGGCCCTAGCCAACCATCTCGTTCCCCTTCTAAGGAACGAAAAATCTCAACACTTTGAAAGATACATCAAAGATAAACTAGATGCTATGTATGCAAATCATGACAATTCTCTTGTATTACTTGATTTGACAAATATACATGACAGAGCAGTCCAACCCCAGAGTTGAGGCAATAACCGGATTACATAAGCAAAAATTACAATTGATGGTTCTCTACTTACTAGCCTCCTCCTACCTATATCTATATTCTCTATATCCTTTCGTCTCTAGCCATTTTCACTAATTATAGACATTTCTTGTTTAGGCCTTTTGACTGAACAGACTTAGAAACCGAAATTACAAAATTGGCTAGTGGTTATAATACACATGAATCTCGCTTGGCCGTAACCTAACCTTGGAAAATATTCCCTGATTTCACACCACCTATTATCCTGTTTCAACTCATCAACAACTAAACTCGGAGTCAAGGATCGAGACCCATCCTTGTGGAAGATTTGGCTTCTCGGAAATCTCAGACAATCTTTGTGGCGGTGCAGGAATCTACCTGTACTAGTCATACTAATTCATAATTAATACTAAGTTCCGTGATTACTCTATGAAATTAATATGAGTTACAAGAGATATGTAAATAGGCATGAAATCCATATAAAATGATTAATGAAGTGCTGAAATATATCTTAATATAAAATATGAGCATGTGCAGGAATTGGTAACCATCTTGTACTAGTGCAGGAAGGAAGGGTCTTCTATTGAGATAAAATAGAGGTTGATTTTGATGGAAATGGGGTAGAAGATAGGGCCGTTTAGGATACTAACATCCTCCCATGCCTAAGCTGTTGTGTGTCCTCACACAATGTTTTACCTCTGCAAAAAATCTTCAATAATGAATGGCCAGCTCCTCACTCCTGAGCTTCAATGTTTGTTCATGCTGTTACTATCTTTGGCTTCTTGTATCAGGATTTTTGTAGCTACTTAGTCACCTTCTTGAGGCGTCTATAGAATTTGGAAGCCTTATACTTCCATACCTTTACTTGCTGCTTCTGCCTCTTTATCTCTGCAAGTTACTCCATCTCTCTCTGTTTCTGTCAACTCTGCTCTTTCATGAAAGGGTTCAAATCCTCCAGGTCATGGAATTTTTGCTCCAGATCTACTATTATGCTATTGAGGAAAAGAGTGGAGGGTGTTGTGCTAAGATCTTCGAGTGTGAACGCCTTTTTTGGCACAGACTCAAAACAAGTCCCATCATCATCAAGGTCGAAGCTGTCAAAATCCTGCTTTATGACATCGCCGAGGGTTTCTATACTCGGGGTATTCTCGTTATTGAGGGTTTTGATTCCCTCACCAATCTTTGTGCCTTATGCACTCAATTCCCTGGGGCTCTTAGCACCTTGTTCTCCCGGCTTCTTAGGGGATGCAACACCTTGTCTTTCCAAATCAGTAGGGGTTTTAGTTCCTCAATCTCCTACAGTTGCAGGGACTTCAATACCATGTCCTTCAAACACTGCAGGGTCTTTAATACCTTGACCTCAAAAAATTGCAAGGTCTTTAGTACCCTGAACTTCTAAAATCTTAGGGTTTTCAGTACCCTGACCCTTGAAATCATTAAGGGTTTCTACGTCTAGATCGTTGAAATTATCAAGATCCTCTACATGTTGTTCCTCTTCGTTCTCTTCTACTTGCACTTCACCAGTATGCGGTGTCGATGTCGTCTTTCTACTCTTTAGCCTGTTGACAAATGTTGACAACAAGACATCATCTTCCGCGTTCTCCTCATCTTCCATAGTGTGTGCCACTTCATCTACAAGCACCGAGAGATTATGAACTGGGGGAACTTTGGGGTGTTTCATCGATTACAATTGGAGAAATCGACTGGTTCATCCCTTGGGAAAAAAATTTTCTCCTCATTTAGGTTCTAGGCTTCCTCTTCTTTGCCACGGGTGGAGTGTTCTCAACGACCCTCTTTTCTGCTTGCACTGGTGAAATTTTACCTTACCACTTGGCTGGAGGCAATGCCCCTGCCTTTCTCTTCTTACCTATACTGGTGCTAGCAGATTCTTCTGCACCCCTTGCTCAGAATTCTTTCAAAAATGCTTCCCATGTTATCCCCTTTTTTTATAACTTTTTCTTGACCA
>APFE030476682.1:34577-73462 GCA_000404065.3 Pinus taeda | reverse complement strand
TCAACCTTATGTGTTGTGGAAGACTAGTAGCAACAACACTTGCGTCTTTATAGATGTGAGTGGTATGCTTCCTAGTTGCCATAATTTTGCTTTCCATTTTTCTTGCTAACCTGAATGCCTTCTCTAATGAATCAGGTTCCCAAAGGCGAACATCATGTTGGATATTATCCTCTAAAGACCCTATGAACACATCAATCCTATGCTCCTCTGGAATATCTTTTACCCTTATGTTCAATTTTTGGAGCTCCTCAATGTGCTCCATTATTGAACCATTTTGTTTGAGACTTATCAATTGGCTAAAAAAAGTGTTTCTTTTTGTATCCTCATAATGTGCTATCAATTCTTCCCTAAAAATTACCCAAGTGATAAGTTGTTTACGAGAGCAAAGCCATTGATACCATACAAACTCATTTGGCTCCAAATATAAAGTTGCCATACGTATATTTTGTGTGTGTTTGCACATTATTGAGATCGAAAAATTGCTCCATCTATAATATCCATGTTGCGCGATCCTTGCCATCAAACTTCCTCATATTGATTTTTGGAATATGGTGGGTCTTCGATCCAACATTAGAGTCTATGGAATCATGATTAACATTTCTTTTGTTCTCATCATGAGTTTCCTTTACTACCCTTTCACCCATAATGACCCTTTCTTGTAGCAACTTATTCATATTTATCTTCAATTATTTCATGTTTGTCTTCAAATCTATCTTCAAATCATCCATCTTAGCTTCCATGTCATTCATCTTAGCTTCTACACCTTTCTTTAAACAATCCATCTTAGATTCTGTTCCTTTTTGTGTAAGTGACACTTGTTGTACTTGGTCTCGTAATTTTGATATATCATGTTGCATTTCTTCCTCTTCTTCATGAGTCATGCTAGAGCTTTCAAGTCTCCTACTAAGTGTTTCCATTTTCTTTCTTCGGGGCATCAATTACTGATAATAATACTTCACTATGCCCTTTGCATTCCTTCAAAATAATTTTTCAAACCAAGCTTAAGAAAACATTTAAAAAAATATACACACCCTTTTTCACTTTGTAGGAGCTCGATATTGCCTCTGATGTATCTCTGTAATTTAGGATCATCCAGTTCTAAAATTGTGACCTGAGGTAGTCCTCTATGTCCTCTTTCCAATGCCACTGGTCTGACCCCAATTGGATTCTCCAATGAAGAGTTATACAAAATCTCCGACAGTGACCTGATTATAGACTAATTCAGTAGAGCGAACGTGTACGACGTGCCATGTGTCACTGTTTTGACCTTTGCCTCTGGAAAATATATACAAGAAACTAAAATCTGTCCTCTTTCCGTACCTTCTTACGAAATTTAAATCTGATGCTCAGAGAGAAAGTTATGACGATTTTCCCCAGGTCACCTGTTTTGAATGCAATTCAGGATTCTGCAAAAGGACCCACTTCCTCATTTCATATCTCCGAAAATATAGCGCAAAAAGCTCTGAAATTTAGACATGAGATTCAGTGCGATGTCTTCTCAAATGGGTTTTTTCTTTTAGCTTCTGAAACGATGCAGAAAAAAAGTTATAGTGAAATTTCCACGATGACCTGTTTGGAGCAGCGAAACCCTAGAATCCAAAGCTCTGATACCAAATGTTATGAAACCAGCTCAAGAAAAGATAGAAAAAATAGATCAACGCCTTACAATTCAGCCTCTTCGAGGGGGAAACCTCCTTTACATACATAAATGAACAATTCTTGGATGATTCAAATGATAAAACCTCCTTTCTATATATAGGAGTCTAAGAAGTCACAATATAACCCAGTCAACCTAACAATAATAATATAAAGCCACAAAAATAACAATAGAGGAATTCTATGGAGCATAGTAATAGCAATATGGGGACAATAGGGGCACAACAATATTAATAAGGGGTACAACTACAATAGTAATGGGGTAATCACTAGTATTACAGGGACCCAAAAATCTGCTTTTCTCTGGCAACTTTTCTCCATCTCTGCGCTATCAACAACCTTACTCTTGCCTTTGTCATGCACAGGTTTGCTACCTTCTACTGCTGCTAATGGCGCTGCTCGCTGTGATGCCACTACCATTTCATCTTGATATCCTTGTCTATGAACAATTTGGTGTCTTCATAGATAGGAAATCTCATAGGCACTTTCTCAACTGCATCCCCAGTTGCACTCTCAACGGTGTCCTTTGACTCTACTCTCCTGGAGGCCATTGTGCCTGTACTGTGTGACTGATTGTGAAAATTGCGTAATTTTCACGGGAGGCTAGGAGACTGACTACCAAAACTACGCAAAGCATAGTCCAAGCTATTAGGAGGCTCACTGGCTTCTGGAACTATGCAATGCGCAGTCCAGCCTGGCTTACTGAGGACTAAAACTATGTAATGTGCAATTTCAGTCAACAAGGGCATGTAAACCCAGCAAACTGTATTGCGCAATTTCTAGGGCCAATAGGGCACTACCTCCCATGATTACACAACACAAGCCTAGAGGCCAGTGATGGGCTAGATTTGCGCAATTTCTGGAAGGAAGGAGGAGCCTTCACTTTCATAAATGCACATTTGCTAGCTAGGCAAGGCAGCCCAGACATGCTGACAGGTGATAGAAAACATGAGAAGTTTGAATGCATGGAGAAGCTGAGTGGAAACAAGAGTGAATGATCATGCATGCAAATAGTGAGTGCAAGATTCAAAAAACGGGAAAACAAGCATGTGTGTGAAGCAAGTCATTGCAACGACGACCATGAGTGCAAAAACAGTGTCATGCATGCGACAGTAATGAGAAGCAAAGGAAAACTGAAACAATTCTTCTACAAGCTAACATACATCAAAACGATAGCAAGCATTTATTGAAACCAAGCAGACAACACTTACGCAACATAATACAAAGTGATAAAAAAGAAGCAAACTTACCCGGAAAAAGTTGAGTCGAATGTGCCAAAGGCTCCTAGATGTGATGTGGGATTTCAAAGCTCTAAGATTGATGTGAGGAACGAGTTCTGTAACATTGAACGAATGAGCTTTGATAAGATCAAGGTTATGATGCACATGCCACAAATTTAGGAAAACATGACACTTGGCGGGAGGTTTCTAAAACGATCTTTACATGTAACCTCCAGCGACTAAAAATAGATCCCTAAAATCAAAGGATGCTTTTGCTTTCTTCTTTTTCAGAGAAAAGCAGGCCATGCATGCAAATCAACCTTGCCCAATCCTGGAGGGAACCGGTCAACCTGACAGCCATGCAACAGCCTGCAAGCTTGGGGATGAAATTTGCGTATTTTCTAGGTTGAGCAACGCTGGTTGTCCCTCAGGCATTGTGCAATTTCTGGGGCCAGTAGGTCACTGCCTCCCAGAATTGCGCAATTTCTCAGTTGAAGCCTAGTTTTGGGCTGGACTGTGCAATTTCTGGAAGGAAGGTTGCCTGGCTGGATTGCGCAATTCTGGAGCCCAACAGGTAGCCCAATAGGATTTCACAATTTCTGGAGGGGAGGCTAGTTTCCCTCCATAATTGTGCAATTTTCAGGGGGAGCATCTCAGCCAGAAAATTGCGTAACTTCGGAATGACAGTCTGTAGGTGGGAGACAAACAAGTCGACATGCACAAGTTGTCGAGCCATTGAAACTCAAGCGAGGCCTATGTACTTTATAGTGCAAGACATGTTTCTAAATATGATTGGTAGGAAGACTTCAAAACGAAGTTAAGGAAAAATTTTAGAGGGTGGTTATACCGCTACAACACTAACATAGAAGTTTCCAATTTAAAAACCACCAATCTTTTCATAACCAAAATTAAAAAGAATTAAAAAACCACTTCAACTCACACCATAACTTAATTTCACACTCCATAAAAACTTTTTCACCACTCACAAACTTCTTTTCACTTTCTAAACAAAAATATTTAATCGCTTTTAACAAAAACAACCTCATAAATTCCTTTCCTCATAAAAATTTACCATAATTAAAAAATTAAAAAAAAAAAAAAAAAAATCCCTTATATCTCCCTTAAGCCATACTCACTTTATTAATAAGTGGTGGATAAAATGGATAACTATTTCATTCACTCTGACGCCCACTACTTTGAATCTTTTATGCGGAGACACAATTTTCAAGCCACCCCTGTATTTAGTGAAATGAATCCAACTGCAAACAATGCATGCACAACCTTGATCTTTTAAAAATTCTGCAAACCACTGATCTGCGACGTTGAATGCAACTAGCAGCGATGATCCACGACAACTAGGGCTTCGTTCATAACAACAAGAGACACCAACAGTTTGGATAGATAAAGAGTTAAAAGGCGTTTTTAAAACGAATAAAAAACCACTCTGACAATACCATGTGTGCGATCTTTAACAACTCAGATCTGGATCAGGCCTCGTAGATCTCAACCTTAGTATGCACCAGATTCTTTGTTGCACGCAGATTTTTCTGGGCCGAGGATAAAAAAAATAATGTTGTAAACAGATTCACCAAAAAGAAACGAACATATCTGCAAATCAACAAGACGTTCACAACACTCTAGCGTACAAAACACAAGAATTTCACACTTAATTAATCTAATTTCACACGCTATTCAAATCTATTTACACAGCAATAAAACTTTGAGCTCTCTTGTAACTTCTTGGCTTTATTTTGAGGGAGTCAGCCAAATCAGGGTTTGATATCATGTTAGAAAATAGAGATCAAAGAGAACCATTAACACACAGCAAAACACAAGAATTTCACACTAAATTAATCTAATTTCACACGCTATTCAAATCTATTTACACAGCAATAAAACTTTGAGCTCTCTTGTAACTTCTTGGCTTTATTTTGAGGGAGTCAGCCAAATCAGGGTTTGATATCATGTTAGAAAATAGAGATCAAAGAGAACCATTAACACACAGCACCAAACATATTGTAATTTTTCATATTTTTCAGCAGAGAGGTTTATTTTACAGCTCATAATGATGTGCAATGCTGCTTTTGTGTCATCAAAATTAAATTGAAATTTTCTCATGTCTGTCAAAATAAAAATAAAAATGATGAAAAATCTATAAAAAAAAATAAAACTATACAAAACATTTAAATAATGTACATTCATAAATTTTTTTACCATAATTACACGGGTACCGCTCCCAAGCATTGGAGAGCACGTAATCGGAAATGCTCCAAAATTGCTGGGAGCTTCCACTGGTACTTTGTAGTTTTTCAGGAGCTTCACTGCAACCGATTTGTGAAGTTTTGGGAGCTTCACTCTAATGAATAAGTGGAAACGTGGGTGTATTTGACATTGCTAGTTTGGGTGTTGTTTACACTAATGGGTGTTATTTACACTAATGGAACTGTGTGAAGGGAAGGGTACACTGTTGGGTTTAGATTTGGATATGGGTCTGGAACTAAGAGAAACAACCTGTTTATGGAAAACCCTTCTATCCAAATGAAGATGAGGGGTTTCGCCAATCGTGATCTTTGTCATTGGAAAGCTATTCATTCTCCTCATATACTCAGATTGCATATGGATATAAAAGAATTTAGGAAAATTTTTGGCCACTCGCAAAACCATCATTATCATCCAAGCGGAATGGACAAAACATGGAATACTAAAGGAAAAAAATAGTTGAAATTATGAAATATAAATAATATTAAAAAAATTAATTTAATTTTCATATTATTTAAGTATAAAAATATATATTACTTGGAAATTTATAATTTATTATTAGAATTTTTTTTTAAAATAACATTACATTTAAACTCTATTGTTTAATTTTTTTTTTTATTACTATTAATATGTATTTTAATTTTTCTTATCTCTATTATAATTAGATGTAATATATAATATTGGTGAGGTTATATCAAGGGTGAAGAAATTGACCAATGACTTAACATATAGGGTCGCATGAAATCACCTAATAATCAAGTAATAACAATCTTTTTTCGAGTTGGAGATTCCTGCATGTCTCTTTGCTCTAAAGTAATTTGATTGAGAAATTGTGGATGGATTAACGTTTTGATTTTCTTTGGCAATGTTTCAAAGTTCAATCTTTTACATGTTTCTTTGCAAGATAGAATTTGATTAGCAAGTTTTGGATGGAAATAAATAAATTATTTTATTATTATTTTTAATATACATTAAATTTTAATATATTATATTATTGCCACTTTCAACTTGACTTTTCTTGTCATTCGAAGTCGCATTTCTTGGTCATCAAAATTTTACTTGAATTAACTTTTCAGAATATAGGAAAAAAAACCGCGTAAAACCGACTTCCATTTTCACGGGCTATAAACCATAGTTCAATCAAACAAATAACGTTTAAATAACACTCGCAGTTACATGCAATGCTCCTCGGATACAATATCCCTCTCATTTCTTTCGAAACGAAAACGGCATACCAGAGCAGCCACCAACAATCTATATATCAACTACAAAAATTAATTCTCTTCTATACATCTGAACGAATATATGACGAAAATCCGGGAAAAAAAAAAAAAAAAAAAAAAAAAAAAAAAAAACAAACATACATATAAACATAGTTTACCAAGTTCCAGAAATACAGATCAGTAGATTTTAAATATATTCACAACATAGCATTCTAGCACGGCAATGCACAATTTGTATATCCATGTGAAAATACATGTCATCTATGAATGTGGACACAAAAGCAAGATAAAAAAAACATTCAACAACATACGTTACAATCAACCATAAAAATACAAACAATTGAGACACACAATATAAAATGAAAATCAACTAAATGAAATGCAAAATCAAAGATGATTGAAACAGGGGAAAAAATTGAAACATCCGAAAATTAAGAAAAGATTGCACATCCTAAATTATTTAAATAAAAAAACAAACAGAACCCGGACAAAATAGGAACTATATCCAAATTACCGTAATAAAGAATATATAAAATTTATAGAACAGTAATTAAGGAATAGTCATTAAATAGCATGAAAATTATACCCAACCCAAATTACAGTTAGTTAAAAAAAACATCTAGAATATGTGCAAACAAAAGAAAATCTCAAGATGCTTATGCGTGTGTGCCCCGTGTTAAATGGCATGAAAACTATACCCAAATTACAGTGGGTAAAAAAACGAAACATCTAGAATATGTGCAAACAAAAGAAAATCTCAAGACGCCTATGATTTTGTGTGCAGTGTTAGATTGGATGTGGTTTCACATCATCCAAGATGCTCCACTTCAGAATATTAATATACATTTGGCATGCATTGCAATACATACCCCAAAGGAAAAAAAATTCACATCAAAATTATATATACAGAAAAGCAATACATATCCCAAAGAAAAATTATACCGAAATTACAGTGTTTAAAAAAATTATGTAAATCATGAACCAGTAATTAAGGAATGGTAATTAAATAACAAGAAAATTATAATAAATTATACCTAATTCACAGTAATTAAAGAAAATCTAAAATGCCTGCAAACAAAGGGCCCAACATGCTTATGCTCTCGTGCGCCTTGTTAGGCTGGATGTGTTTCACATCATCGAGAAATCTCCATTTAAAGTATTATATACATTCGGCATACCATGGCGTTTTAATATACATTGGGATTGCATTACTAATCTACAGGACAGGCTGCAGATTAAAGGTCAATTTGTTTAGCACAATTCAATTTGAATTTCAAGATATAATGCAAACTAACATAAATCCCTTGATTGAATAATCTTGGACATATTAATTAATGACCAAGGGTGGTGATGATCGCAGATCTTTGGAATTCACTTACATGATACCGTGATCTTCATCGATCCCTTTCATCTGAAAATCTTTTCACAGTAGCTCTGCCACATTACAAATACTTCTTACAAATTAATTGAGTTTTCATTTCTTTCAGCGGCAACGTCTATGATGTTTAGAACAACAGAAATAAGTAAATTACCTGGGATGTAGCTGCAATTGCATGGAAATGGATCGATTCATTAATGAGTCTATTATCTTTTCTTTCTCTCTTCTTCATTAATGAGTGGATTATCATTATCATTGTCAATTACTTAAAAGGAATCATGTTAGTGAGATATCCTTGAAATTCTGTATATATATGCATGCTAAGTTAATTAACAAACTGATGTATATATATGCCCCCTCGAGTAAAGTTATATGGCTAAGAGTAATTCTTTTTAGGATCAAGAAAACTGCCCGCTAAGAGTAATTATTTTTAGGATCAAGAGAATAATAATATAAAATCTATTATAAATATAAATATTTATATAAAAAATAAATTTAATGATCGGGAGAAAACAAGTTTACAATATTTGTCTTGTTTTTAGTAAAAATACTCTAAATATCATCTCAGTGTTAATATTTCCTATATTCCCTATAGAAGTATCAAATGGGTCATCCCCATAGTGATCCAGGAATAAACAGGCAGGGGAGGCATCCAATTTTGTGTGGATTTAAACCCAAGGAATTAAGAATAACCTTACTGGATGAATTTACTTATATTATGAACAACACATGACTATAGAGTGGGGGTGTATTAAAAACTAATTTTAGATAACCTTTCAGATAAAAATTTACCCATGTTAGTGTAGTCATGTAAAAAGGAGTGGACATTTCATCATAAAAACATGTAGTCATGTAAAAAGGGGTGCATATTTCATCCTAAAACATATCTATCTATTATTTTGGTGATGTCATCGCTCGTTGTGAGTTGCTATCAAACATATCCTAAGGACTCCCTTGGAAGAGGAATGAGGAATGAACAAACGCGACGCGCTTTTTCTGATGTCCGTGCCAGCAGTCTCGAAGCGACCAATGCAAACATTTTCTTGCGGACGTCATCTGGCCCGTACTGTTGTAATCCAGATTCCTGAAATCACTGCTTATCTTCTAATAAGAAATGGAGTTTTCTATAGTGTAATTTTTTTGGAGATTTTGGTGACGAAATCTGGTGGAAGAAATTGAGGTTAAATCTTGATTTGTTACAGTTAAAATGGTTTTTTAACTGCATATTTGGATTCAGCACCTTGAAAAACCTTTGAGACGTTTTGATTGTGCAGAAATTAACTATCAAACTTGCGATTCCAATAAATTGCTGCCAGATTTTAACCAAAAAAACCGACCAAAAAAAATTCAAAAATTCACATTATAGACAACTGCATGAAAAAACCTACCATTATAAATTTTACACAGCTACGTTCTATTATTTTAATTTCTAAAATAATCCCGGAATGAATGTCGACTAAGCCAGAAACTTAAAAGAATGATAAACAAAGCCAGAAACGGAATTTATATAGAGATATCTGGGAGCTTAAAAAGCCAATTTAAGTTCTAACCGTTTAAATCAACGTCCAAATTCTTCATTATCCGGCCACATCCCATCCACCCACTCTTTCTATTTTTATCGATAATGTAAAGCCTCTCACTTTCTATTTTCTCTATCCGGCCAGATCATATCCTCCAACTTTCTATTTTAACTTAACTTTGTTTTTGTTATTAGTTCTCCGAACATTATATGTTATGTTTTGGAATTTTTTTTGGTGTGATTTTGTTAGGTTAAATTTTGAGTTTTTTAATTTAAAATCAGTTTTAATAAAATTATTCATAATAACTAGTTTTTAAGTTAAGAAATTGTAATTAATGAACTTTTAGTTTTAATTTTGTTTTTATTATTAGTTTTCTTAACAATTATATGTTATGTTTTGGAATTTTTTGTGATTATTTTGGGCTAAATTTTGATTTTTGTTGTTTAAAATCAGTTTTAATAAAAACTAATCATAATGGCTAGATTTTTAGTTAAGAAATTGTGTTTAATAAACTTTTAATTTTAATTTTGCTTTTGTTATTACTTTTCTTAACATTATATGTCATGTTTTGGAATTTGTTTGGGCCAAATTTTAATTTTTGTTGTTTAAAATCACTTTTTGACTCTATATATGGATTCACACCATCAAAGACTTTTGGGATAAGCACTATCATTGTGAAGAGTTCATAACCTAAACTTGTGATTTCAACATATCTCTACCATATTTTGGATGAATTACACTGAAAATATGACAAAGAGACTAGGACTTATTTATTTGGCATAATTTAATACTTTAGATTTTTAGTAATTTTTTGGATGTTCTTTTTTCATTATGTGTAGGAATAATTAAACTAGCACAACCACATTCATAAATGTGGTTGATAAACGTCCATAGGCGTATATCACCTTTAATGTAATTTAATGTTATGTAATATATCAATGTCTTCAAATATAGATTAATGTATATAACAACCACATTTATAAATACACATCAATACACAATATTATCCACTAATTGTATACGAACTTATACATTTACATGAACACCCATTTACAAAAATCTCCATTTATATATATGTAATTGGCATTATTGTGCATATCTTTATATTAAACCATATATTGTGCATATATGGTTTTGTAAAAATATGAACCCTTAGATTAATAAATTGAAGGCATTGATATTATAAACCCAAACCAATAATAAATCCAAGAGGTAAAAATTAAAATCCCAAGGTATATAAACCCAAAGATAAATATTATAAACCAAAGAGAATAATAAACCCTAGGGATTGATATTATAAACTCAATGTACTAAATATATATCTATTGGACATTATTGTTCATAGGAGTATATTAAATCATATATTGTGCATATATTAAACAGTTGAAATGTGAACCCTTATATTAATAAACTAAAGGCATTGATATTATAAACCCAAAGCAATAATAAATCCAACAGGTAAAAATTAAAATCCCAAGGTATATAAACTCAAAGATAAATATTATAAACCAAAGGGAATAATAAACCCTAAAGATTGATATTATAAACCCAATTTAATAATAAACCCAATGGATTCATATTAAAAACCCAAGGGAAAAAATAAACCTAAGGGATTCATATGAAAATCCAAATGCATTATGAACACAAGGGAATAATAATAATGGAAATGGATTATTATTAAAAACCCTAAGTATATAAACCAAAAGATAAATATTATAAAAACTTAAATAAAAATGGTTGACTACACTTTACCATGATCAACCATGTATAACCATCATTGACTTTTAAAAACATGGTTGATCATCGTCGACAAAGTTTGAACATTATTACCATATTGATAATGCAACGTTCAACCATGGTTGAGACAATGATTGATTTTCATGTCGAGATAATATTTGTCATAATGCAACGTTCGACCATTCTTGACCATGGTTGATTTTCATATTGAGAGAATCCTTGTGAGAATGCAGCATTCAAACATGGATGAGCATGGTTCACAAAAATTGGCTATGGTTGATATACACTAACCATGATTCATAATATAAACCCAAGGGAATAATAAACCCAAGGGATTATGAACACAAGGAAACAATATTAAACTCAAGGGACAAATATTATAAACCCAAGGTATATAAACCCTAAGATAAATATTATAAACAGAAAAATAAACATGGTTGAGCATGGTTGAGCACAATTCATTTCCATATTAAGTCAATCCTTAGAGTATGATTGAGCATCCAACATAATAATTATCATAATGCGGCATTAGACCATCATTGGACATGTATGATACTCATATTGAGACAATATTCGTGATCATCTGACGATGCATCATGGTTGTCGATGTTTTAATTTATCAAACATGCTATGATTCATATTATAAACCCTAAGGAATAATGAACCCTACAAATTAATACTAAAAAACCAAGGGATTTTAAACACAAGTAAATAATATTAAATCCAAGAAACATGAATTGTTTGATCAATAAACTCATGGGATTGCTATTATAGACAGAAGGGAACAATAAATCCAAGTGATAAAAACTTAAAGGCCAAGATATATAACCGCAAAGATAAATATTATAAACTCAGGGGAAAAGTAAACTCAATGGGAAAATAAACCCAATGGAATAAAATTACGGCCAAAGGGATGAACATCATAAACATATATAAACCCTAAGATAAATATTTTAGACACTAAAAGAAAAAATGGTTGAGCATGGTTGGTTTCTATATTCACTCAATCCTTGCATAAACCCCTGGGAATGATATTATAAACAGAAGAGAACAAAATATCTAAGCAATAAAAATTAAAAGGCCAATGTATATAACCCCAAAGATAAATATTATAAACCCAAGGGAATAATAAACCCAACAAATTCATATTATAAGCCATAGGGAATAATAAACCCAAGGGATTGATATTATAAATCGAATAATAAACCCCAGGGATTGATATTATAAACCCAAGGGAATTATAAACTCGGGGCATTATAACTAAACCCCCAAGGGATCATCAACCCAAGGGAACCAAGGGAATAAATTTAAACTAAAGGGACAAATAGCATAAACCCGACTGTATATAAACCCTAAGATAAATATTATAGACACTAAAATAAAAAATGGCTGACCATAGTCAACCATTTTTTATTTTAGTGTCAACCATGTTTGATAAATTCAAGCATGGTCAACCTTGATCCAACTTCAAATTTTGATGAATATTGTCTCAATATGACAATCAACCATGTCCAATGATGTTCCAATGTCACATTATGACAATGATTGCAAAGGATGCTCAACCACGCTCTAAGGACTGACTTAATATAGAAACCAACAATGGTGAACCATGGCCAACCATGTTTGTTTTAGTTCTTATAATATTTATCTCTAGGTTTATAAACGATGGGTTAATAATATCCATCCTTTGCGTTTAATATTATTCCCTTCGGTTCATAATTCCTTAGGATATTAGCAATAATCCCTTCAGTTTATTGTTCCATTTGGTTTATAATATCAATCCCTTGGGTTTATATTATCAATCATGGTCAACCATGTTTACCCAGAGCCAAGCTTGTTGAACCATTCTTATCCATGTTTGAATGTCGCATTTTGACAATGATTGTCTCAATATGAAAACCAACCATGGTCAACAAATGAATAAAATATTGAATATAATGGAACAATATCAAACGCCATGGAAAAACAAACTATGAAAAAATCAAGCATCAAATAAAATTCACATACAACAAAACACATGGGAACAACAATGACAAGGAAATCAAGTTTCACTTGAAAAAAATGAAAAAATGAAAAAATTATTCACATTTTATTCAAATATGTATATAGATAGAGATTTTTTTCACATCATGTAGAAATTGTAATACAAAAAATGATATTCAGATACCCAATGATAACACAATTATTTCATGTGAGCCTCTTTCAAAACACCCTGGACGGTGACAAAAGCAACACCATGTCAAATCAACATGATAATTCCCACGATACTTAACACTCTCCGACCAATCCTTTTTAGTTTTCCTCCCAGTTTCTCTTATGTGGAAATGGTACAATGCTTGGACATCAGATTTCATTACACCCAACACACAAATATGCTCATCATTAAAAGGAGGATGGAATCCATTTTTTTTGCCTAGCCTTTTTTGAATATATGAAACAAAACTTAAGGTTGCACCAATAGATTTGATCACTTCAATGTAATAAATGTCATCATGGTTGTTCATATCTGCATTTCAAACACAAAAAGATGGAAAAAAATCAAGACATAAACAAAGAACAAAACAAATATAAAGAAACAAAAAATAGCTTTACTCTTTTCATTTTTCCATTTGCTTTAATGGCATTAAAAAAAATATGGAAATAAGGAAGCAAAAATGACACTAAAATTATAAAAGCAATGTATATAAACCCTTAAATATTTTTTCGGAAAGAAAATACTTAATAATCGGCATAAATATAAGAGCATTAAAATGAAAAGGAGAAAAGAAGACATAAAAAAGGTTAAATTAAACCAATCAAATAACCAAAGATGACTAGCAGGAAAGACCTATTCAATATTTTCAAAGTGCTCAATTTTCTAACTTTTTCAATGAACAAATATATTCAAATGATGACAAAGAAAAATAGAAAAATTATCAAGCCACATAAAAAAATTTGCAAGAAACAACAAAAACTATATAACACTATTCCTCTCTTTCTCAAAGCCATGCAGAAACAGTAGACCATTCAAACAATATTAAACCCTTCAAATAGAAATTGTAACATAAATAAATGTAAAAAATTGATAGTATAAAACAAGGTACATAAGCCATACAAAAATTATCAGAAAATCTATGAAATAATTAAGTAAAGGGAGATACAAAATAATTAAGTAAAGGGAGCTACAGTGAAAACCCAAAGCATTGTAAACTCAATAAAAATATATTAAACACAAGGCAAAAAGATTACAAAGCCAATGTATATGAACCACAATCCACACATGATTTTTTTTAGGCATTCAACATGACAACTTAAAAAGAAACCAAAACCAACAACTAAATCATGGTATGAAAAAAACATAAACTATTAATATCATTTCAAACCACTTAACTACAACAGTGAACTCAATTCGGGATAAAAAACCTCAAAATGATGTAAACTTCAATCACTCCTATAAGTATTGTTTTGCATTTTTGCATAAAAGTATTGTTTTGCATTTTTGCATAACATTGATAAGAAAAAAGTGGCGAAATTCGTAGAGCATGAATCAATCTCTCTCCATATAGCTGTAAATATCAAGAGACGAGGGCTTATTTATTTGGCATAATTTAATATTTTAGATTTTTAGTAATTTTTTGGATGTTAAGTGTAGAAATAATTAAATAAATTTGATATTAAAATTATATATATCTATATATAGATATAGATATAGATATAATTTTTTTATTGAATTAATGTATAAAATTACAAATTATAATAAACCTAGCTACCCATAATATCTGTAAATGTCTTTATTTTAGAATATGAATTCTAAATTTTAATATCAATAATTATTAAATGAATGATAATAATTTATTTTTTCTGAAATATTTTTAAAATATTCTAATATTTTAATGATTATCAATAATTACTTACTTTAATTTAATAAAACTTATAATATTTTAGGAATAAAAATCATTTCCAAATTTCAAAGAAATTTTAGACTTTTATCATTTCAAAATTTTTTTATAAAAAAATAAAATAATTTAAATCGAATATACCGTTGAAATTGATAAATATAATTTCATGCAGCTACCGCTCATAAACCTACTTTATTTGAACATTGCAATCTTTCATCTAATTTAAGCTTACAAAACTGAAACTTGTATAGAATTGAAACTTAATAGTAAGTTTGATATATGTGGATGCTTGGAAATATTCAAACATCAATGTAAATGATAGCATATAGTACTCAGGAGTTTTTTTTTTTTTTTTTTCTAGTTAATTTCTTAAATCACGCTACCGATTAAATATAAATAATACCGCGTGTACTGAATCGACCGATTCAATGAAACTTTCTACCTTTTCCTCCGGCAATGTGTTGGTCAATATAGCTTATAAACAGGATTGCTTTGCAAATGACATACTTATCACAATTAATATAGCTTAAAAACAAGATTGCTTTGCAATTGACCTAGTTATCACAATTAAACGTAAATATAGTTAAAGTTTTGAAGTAAATTTTCAAATGAAATTACAAAATATTCAAAATTATCAAATAAGAATTTGTAAAACTTTAGGTTTACATTAAAAATTTAAATATTCAAATACTTTAAATTAGAACTATTTAAACAAAATTATAGATTTTTTTGGTGATTATAATGAGTGTACCTACCACAATTCCAATCTAGGCCTCTAGCATCATGTTGAGGATGATGGGCAATAAAGTGCAAAGGCGCTTATGCTGCAAGGTTGTGTTACATTGTTAATGGGGTCGTGGAGGGTTGGAATTGCAACACAAACTCATCTATTAAATTTGATGGTTTTCACACCTAGATCTTCTTTACAATTTCAAGAAAGGAACTTTGACAGTTTTGTGATTTTTTAAGCTACATTTAATGGGAAAAGCACTAAGTGATGGAGCAATTTGCCTGTCAAATTCCATCCCTAGGGTCAAGTCAAGATCCTTCAATATCTGTGTGGAAAAAACACTCACCTTCTACTAATTCACAAACTCGGACACTTTTTCCAAGACCCCATGTGAAATTGAGTGATGTCCACAATGGGAAATTATGCTTGCGAAATTGTGGAAACAAAGTGTTCATGTGGCACTAGTTAAAAAGGAGTTGCGGGGATTTCTATATTGATCACAACCGCTTTAGGAAGGGGATAGTAATTAAAGTCAAGAATTCAGGAGGAGGAATTAGTGGCCATGTGCACAGTTCAAAAGGCTCGATTTGACAACTTGAAGATTGAGATCTAGGAGATATATTCGTGCTATGATTTGTGTTTTGGTTTGAGGTGTGCAATTTCGTTACTAACAAGATTTTTACTTTTTGAGACAACTGCATTTATTATTATTGTTAATGTTATTTGGATAAATCACTCATTAGCTTTTGGTCGACGTTTCAAACAATCTAAGGTGGTTCATCCTCAAGACAAATATTTATCCGAAAGACAATTACAGTAATAATATGGATCACAAAAGTTTGAAATCAATGCATTTATTATGCTCTGTATTTAGATCTAGTTAAAGCTTGATTGAAAAAATGTTATATAGTAGCTACAACTTAGTTTAAATATAACTAAATTGAAGTAATCAGAGGAAAAGAACAGTCAAATGCTCAAGGATATAACAGTCTTTCATGAAGCAAGTGCCTCTACAATACATTGGATGGATGCCCAAATATTGAACATTCTCGCGCATCTTTCTCTAGGATGGACAGAGTATACTCATAATTTGCAATTATTTGGGATCTCTCTATCTCTTTTGGAGGACAAATTAAATTGGAAAGGGAGCTTTTACAAAGGTCAAATAATTGTAAAAGAAGCCTATAACATCATTGATCAACAAGTGGAGTTGGCTCCGTCCTTTTCTTGGCTGCCCACGTTGTGGAGCTGGTAGGTGTCCCTGAAGCTCAAATGCATCCTATGGTTGGTGGCCCATAATCATATTTTGACTTAGGATAACCTTTCCAAGTGGGGTTTTCTAGGTTCGAGACGTTGTTGCCTTTGCAAGGAACATAGTGAGGAGAACACACACCTTTTCCTTCATTGCCCTTTTTCCAGATTGGTTTGTCTTGAAGTGCTTAGACTCCTCAATTCCAACGTTTTCCTGGTCTGGTCACACATCTTTGGTAGCCTCCATCACTAATTTTTTGTTCGTAAAAACCTTAGGACTCTCCCTTCTTTTCTTATGTGGAGCATCTAGAGAGCTCGTAATGCCCTTATCTTTTATTCCATTTAGCTATAATTTTTCAGGATTCACTCTTCGATCTTGGTGTTCTATAAGGAATTCTCTATTGAGCCCTCCTTTTCACCCCGCTCACCCCACTCTTTTATAGACCTCTGGACTTATTTCCTTGTTGGCCTCTTTGATGGCGCCAAATCAGTCAGGTTATGTGGTTGTGGTATGGCTATCTACCTAGACCGTGTTCATCATTTCATATTCTTTTGGTATAGTGGTAAGCGATCGAACACCAAGGTTGAGATTTTGGCATTATTTCACACCTTCTTCTGCGCTTCTTGGATTGGATTCTCGGATATTGTCATCTTTGGGGACTGTAACAACCCTAGTGAAAATTCCATGTAATAAAAGTTAAAAAAAAAAAGGAAAAAATAATAACCATTGTTGATGGGACACTTATTCCAAGCTGAATGTTGGGAAAAACATCCTAGTGTGGGTGTTCATTACTTTATTATGGCTAATGAAATTGGAAAAGGAAATGTCTAAGGATTTGGAAAGGAAAAATGACATTTTTTGGCACATTTATCTATGAAAGTAATGGAAATTAGGAGAAAAGGAAGGTGAAAGGTCACATGTTGCATGTGAGGAGGAAATTGTAGGAAAATAATGGAAAATGAAGAAAATAGAGGCCTAATTGATAAAAAGGCTTCTGAGGATTAGTTTGTAACATTTTGTCAATTCAGTTTTGGAGTTCTCTCATTATTCTCTCTCTCTCACTCTTGGACACTTAGAGTTTTCTTGGAGAATTATGACATTGGATCAAGAAAGGAAAAGAAGGCAGGAGGAAGAAAACATCAAGCAAGGAAGAGCAGGATCAAGCAGCTACAACAGGATTCTTTGCAGATATCGATTTGCATGTGTATTTTCCTTGCTAGATTTGGCATGCATGGTATTGCATGTAGTTCTTTTGCTCTTATGGCATGGGTTTTTCCAGGTGTGACAATGTTTTTAGCCTAGCCTTTCCATTTTTGGATAGCCATGGTGTTATGGGGCTCTCACGTTTTGGTTGAGTTAGATTACTAGATGGATTCGAGGCTGAGTGAGGTGGATCTCTGAATGATAGACCACATGGCCTAGTAACTCTTGAACCAGACTATGGATTGCAGTAAAGGAAAATTTTATGTTGCCTCGGTGGGCCTAAGACTCCTTGTTGGTGAATGGCAGGATATACGGTAAAGGAAAGAGGTGGTTTTCTCTCTGTTGGGCCTAGTAATCCTGGGTTGGTATATGTGGTAAATCGTGGAGAGTGGTTCTTGATTTACGGTGTAGTGATCCTGTGTGGATTGCGGTAAAACTTGAGAGACTATGAGAGGGGGGAAATTCCTCACGGTGTAGGTGGAGAAATCTGGTGGCATTCATGCTTGTTTGGCCTAGTGATCTGGTGGAGATCATGGTAAAGCCTATTATTACATGTTCATTATATTGGCCTAGTGATCCGGGAAGGATTACAGTAAAGTCTGGTTTCTATTAATGAGGGTGAGGTGGTTTAGCCTCGGGATGCCTTGGTTGGTTCTTTTGGTTTGATTCTCGCATTCATACTTGGAAAATAGAACGAGGGTGAATGACTGAAGAGAGGTTTGGCTCAGCCATTCTATGTCAGTTGGAACGTGGTAGTCCCATCCTAGGTGGATTTTGCATCATCAATGAGGTTATTTCTCCTTGTATTTCTATGAGTATTATACTGCTTTATATGTGGATCATATGCTTGTGATTTCGTTGGTATTTCTATTGCTATTATGTTGGTTATGTATATGTTTTATGACAGTGGCTATGTATGACTCTCATCATGTTTTTACTTGTAAATGAATGGACAATGTATCTATGATCTAATAGATGATAATGAAACAAATGATATGAGGGAACAATGGTTCTTAGAGATTCTCAGATAATATGAGATCCCTATGCTTAAATATGTTGTTTACACCTGTATATTACATATTTGTGATATGTTTAACAAAATGCCTGTCATGGCTAGTAGAGGTCCACTCAAAGGGCTTGTTCAAGTATTTACTTTTGCATCATTGTGTCCCTGTTATCTTACTATTTTGAAGGTGTCATTCAATTCTTGGAAGTGACCTAGGCTCTGGGCTTGAAAAAGTGGCTCAAATCCCGGGTATGTTTGCACAACACTGAGAAAAATAGTCCTCGAATGTTGGCATTCCTTGTCAAGACAGCATACAGCCTCCTGGACACTGGTAGGCTTATATCATGAGAGCGTCCGAAGGTTAAGTGGTCAGAACATTCAGTGGCACCCAGGGCTAGCTACCTAAGTGGTTGGAATGGTTCCTAAGTGTTGGGTTGTGTTATATTCTTTCCATGACTACCCCATGTGCACGGCGGCGGAAGATCTCCTGTATGTTGTACAAGGGGTCATAGGGGGGTGATAGGTCCCCTGCACGGGGTACGGGGCAGCACTCCAAGAAATTTTTTTTTGGACCCTATATTAGGTGGGTAGACCTACCTATGCTTTTGTGCATGGATTTCACACATGGTTTTGGGCATGATAGTATATTGTCCATGGTATTTTGTAGATCCAGTTAAGGGAAATATGGTTATGTTCTAATCTAGGGTTAATGGATTGGGTTTATGGATGCTTCAGCATATATATATATGCATTGTAACATTCAAAGGATCATAATGAAAAATTAATCTGGTAGTCCCAATTTTGGGATCCAAGGTAAAATCTTTATGTATATTTGTTTTATGTTGTATGCTCTCACCATTGTTTATTTTCTTTTTTTATAATTCGTATGCAGGTAATTTATGTACGGGGTTAAAACCTACATTTGGTATCACATTTTTTTTGGCTTCAATGGGACGTCTTTGCTGTTGAAGGGTTTTTTGCTCGGGTCTGTGGTAGACCCTATTTAGTGGGAGATCTGCAGGATCAATTCTTGTGGGGAAAGAACATGGAAAGTAGTGGAAAGATAGAGATCGATAAATTTAATGGTCAGAGTTTTGAGTTGTGGAAACTCAAGATGGACGACCTGTTGGTGGATAAAGATTAGTGGATTGCAGTAGATTCGAGTACTAAACCAACAACAATGTCAGTTGAATACTGGGCGAAGTTATATTGAAAGGAAAAGAGCACAATATGATTGTGTGTCTTAGATTTAGTATTGTTGAATGTACCAGGGGAAGCTTTGATGAAGAGTTTGTGGGACAAGTTAGGGATTTTGTACCAATCTAAGTCTCTGGTGAATAAACTATTCCTACGGAAAAAGCTATATAACATGAGGATGAAAAATGGAGACTCAGTGACAGAGAATCTAAAAGAATTTAATCCTCTACTAATCCAGTTATTATCTATTGATATTAAAATTTCAAATGAAGATAAGTGCATTATTTTGTTGTGTCCTCTACCAGATTCTTGGGATAGTCTGGTTGCTACAATAGGTAGCAATGCAATTGCCTTGCAATTTGATGAAATAGTCTCACCCTTGCTGTTAGAGGAGATGAGACAAGAAAATATGGAGGGCCAAAATGGTGATGCCTTTTCTGTACAAGGACGGTCCCAGAATAGAAACAAAAATAAGTCCTCGAGTGGTAGATCTAAATCTAGAGGGAGATCTAAATCTCCAGGAAAACATATAAAGGTGTGTTGGAAATGCGGAGAGGAAGGGCACTACAAAAGGGCTGTAAATCTAAAGCTCCTAAGAAAGGAAAGGGATCTGATGATGCTCCTTCTGCAGAGGTGAAAACCACCTGAGATGAAGTGGGAATGTGTATTTGGCTTCTTCTTCAAGTACACATGTAGATCAGGCAGCATGGTTGATTGACTTAGGTGCATCGTTTCACTTCACTCACCATAGAGAGTGGTTATGCAGGTATGAGAAATATGATAGTGGTGATGTGTTATTAGGATATGATAGGAAGGATAGAATCGTTAGTCGTGGAAAATTCAAGTTGAAGTTGCAAGGTACAAGGATTAGAACACTTTCGAGTGTTTTGCATATTCCTGCATTGGCTAGAAATCTAATTTTTGTAAGAAAGTTTGATGATGCAGGTGTAAAAATAGTGTTCAAGAAATATGCCTGCAATATGGTTCGGGGAGCAATGGTATTGATGCGGGGAGCTTGGATTGGAACTTTGTACAAGCTTCAAGGTAGCACTGTTATTGATGGGTGTAATAGTTTTGTGGTTCATAAAAGTGGAGCAGAAAATCTAGTGGTCTCTGGAGAAAAGACCATGCTATAGCATCAAAAGCTTGGACATATTGGAGAAAAGGGTCTTTGAATACTTCATGGTAATGGTATGGTAGAAGGTATGTCTAATATCTCTCTAGATTTTGATTTCTATGAAAATTTTGTATATGGGAAGCGGAATCGGGTGAGTTTCCCCACTTGTGGTAAGAGGGCAAAATAAATATTAGAGCTTGTGCATAGTGATGTGTTTGGACCTCTGTTGGTTCCATCACTAGGAAATTTTGTGTACTATGTATCATTTACATATGACTTCTCAAGGAATAAATCGATATATTTCCTCGGGAAGAAATCTGAAGTCTTTGACAGGTTTAAAGAACTTAAGGATCTGATGGAAAACGAGACAAAGAAGAACATAAAGGTGTTGAGGACAGATAACAGTGGAGAGTATTGCAAGAAGGAATTTGAAGAGTTTTGTAAAAAGTGTGGTATAACACGATAGAAGACTACTCCATACACACATGTGATGAGCCTCATTATTTGGTAATTATATGGGCCTTAATTCACGTCCTAGCTTAGTCAAAGCAACTATTCTCGTAACTTATTGCATAGTTTTGATTATATTTTGTTTATGAGATGAGTGAGAGTTGGATACTTTGCTTTGTGGTCTAATGTGCATTTAATGCAGGATTGAAGGATAAAATCAAGGAATTTTGGCAAAGACCTTGGTCAAAACTCGAATGGGACAAGGGAGAGGAAATATAGGAGGAAAATCCTCCACATTTACTACCCCTCCATTCGAATATTCCTCCATTAGCTCAGAGTGCAAATAGCCAAATCATGAGGACTAGAAGGTAGCCGAGCAAGTGAAGGCAAAGCACCAATTTATCTTGAGTTTGGGAGCCGAGCCTCCATAATTTTAAAGAAATCGCTGGAGACTTCAAATGTATAAGTAGAGAGGCCTAAGACCTCAGTAGGATTTAGATTTTTTATTGTAAAACTCTACTCTATTTTCGAGCTGCAAGACTTGTGACAGTTTTTGATGTAATCCATTGTTTTGATAATAAGAATGAGTTTTGTTTTGAGACAACATTGAGTTAACTCAGAGGGATGAAGCTCTTGGGTTAGGGTCCAACCCTAGCAGTCAAGTCTCCTCTTTATTTTACATGTATGCTAACATGGATTCATAGATTAATTGTTTACTTACTTAAGTAGTTGCATTTCCATTACAACAGCGTGGATTAGATTGGTTGTGTGTTAGTTTACTTCCATTTGTGCCTTTTTTCAATTAGCAGGTTAGCAAGGAGAGAAAGGATGACCATAATTTTTTCAATAGGTGTCTCAGCCTCACCTCCTCCCTCTGGGACCATGACTTGAGGAAGAGACCCTTCAACAACCCCAAAAAAAGCACAGATTTCTAGTTCTTGCATAAGCTTTGGAGTTTGTTGTCTTGATTCAGTATTTGCTTCATTTCATTGTCATATTTTTCCATTACTCTATTTCCGCAATAAGATATCACTCATGCTTTCATTCCCTTTTGCACTTTCTTCATGCATAATATCGACAATTGATTCATGCTTTTCTAGGTTATGAAAATGTATCTTGTTGCATAGTTCTTGGAAGAAACACATGTTTTAATAACAACAGGTACTTCAGGAGGAGACCCGGACTTCATTACTAGCAGCCACCTTCCACCTCATCCACCTTAGCCTTCTCTTGTTCCAACATCACCCTCACTAGTTTTTTTGTCATTTTTCATTGAAATTCCCCTAGATACATTGAGCGAATGTAGCCATCTCTTCTCTTGGATATTGACTCCTGAGTGTTCCTAGACTTTCTAACACCCCATCCCACTCATGACACACCTTTTCCAAGCTTCCCAACACCTCCAACACCTCATAATTAGCTCTTAGTTGTATCCTGTAGGTTTCCTATAATTCCTACAGGATCATCCAGTAGATTTCTAGTACAGCTTGTAGTTTTTCCTAAAATGGCCTGTTTTCAGGCCGAATTGATGGGGAACCTCTAGGAAGTCACAAAAAGCCTCCTAGGACCCTTCCACACTATAAAACCACCCCATAAGCCTTCTAGCCATCCTCAATCACCTTCTATCCTCCTGCCACATCCACAAGAACAATTAATTTGCCTACTTGATTTTGCCAAAAAAAACCAAAGAATTTAAAACAAATTTAGTTTAGTCTTCTTGCTTACAAATTAGTATGGTTTAATGCTCTTTACTTATGTAGCTTAGATAGCAGCATTAGGTTAGTGTTGATTTAGCAATTCTTCTTAGCACAGCTATTTAAATGGTTAATTAGGATATGGTGTGATTTAGCATTACATGTTGTTTTCTTCATTACTGCAGTAGAGTAGCTCTCTTAGAATAGATTTTCTCTTCTTCCATTAAAGAATCAAGCTTCTTCTGACTCTATAGAAGTCTGGCTTGGAACCACTGGGGTCTCTCGCTGAATGAAAAGTGAAAACAGAAAGGACCTTCACTTTTACTTGTGAATATAACATTGTCACCTCCATGTTTGTACGAAACCCTGGTTGATAAGTAAAGCTGGTAGCCTAGGAGTTGTAGCCTCCTTGATACAATACTGCCACTCATCGCTTTTTTGGTGTTGTTGCCGAGGAGGTGTCTGAGTAGAATGTGATTACTGCTTTCTTTTCTTCATATTTCTTGTCTTCAGTTTTCTTCCATTAGTTTATTTGTGCAAAAGTAATCTAGTAGCCTCCTTTCTTTCATTTTTCATCATCTGCTTTCCTTTCCATTCTGCAAGTATAATTTCAATTCAGCAAGTAGCTTTTTCATTCTATTAGTGATTTTCATTCAATCAGTAATTTCATTTCTGCAAAGTACTTTCCAGTCTAAGAAAATTTAGAAAAAGCAACCCATAAACAATCCCTTTCATGCCTCGCAGGAATAGGGACAATTTAGGGAAATTTTTTCCAAATACCCCCACTGCATCCAACAGCCAACCTTCTCACTTCTTTCGTGGCCCTAAACTGGAGGAACCTTTAGGTGAGCAACTTGACATATTTGAAGAACCTACAAGAGAAGAAGAAGAAGAGGAACCCATTCCTACTGAACCAATGGCTGAAGACCGAAATGACAGAGGGAATAAAGAGAGAGTTGAGGGTGCCTTCCCCATTATGGAAACCAACGGGGACACTAAGGTGA
This sequence comes from Pinus taeda, assembly GCA_000404065.3. Classification (NCBI taxonomy): domain Eukaryota; kingdom Viridiplantae; phylum Streptophyta; class Pinopsida; order Pinales; family Pinaceae; genus Pinus; species Pinus taeda. Next base: position 48,938 of record APFE030476682.1, on the reverse strand, counting down.
AGAATATAAGCCCCTCTGCCCTACCTCATTTCCATGGCCTGACCACAGAGGACCCCGACACTTTCCTATTTGAGTTTGTTGTTATATGTCGAACCTACGACTATAAAGATGATGAGAAAAAGTTAAAACTATTTCCATATACCCTCAAGGATGCAGCATTGCACTGCTTCATGGATTTACCTAGAGATAGCATCACAACTTGGGCTCAGATGTAGCAAGCTTTTAACAATAAATATCGAGACTACTGTAGGTCAGAGGATATTAAAAAAGAAATTTTCAGGATAACCATAGGCTAGGATGAATCCTTAGAAGACTATGAAGAAAGATTCTAGCTCAGTTACAAAAGGGTTAGGTGCACACTTGACCCTGAGTCCCTAAAGCTGGTCTTGATCAGGGGAGTAAGAGAAGACCTTCTGGATACCTTACACTTGTTAGCAGGAGGAGATATCTACCAATTACCCTATGAGGATATCAATATTGTCTTTAGAAACCATTCTAGGGCAGCCAAGAAAAAGGGTAGGAGTAGTTGAACTATGGTCAGTACATCATCTTCCAACTCATCCATCAAGGGTGAAATTGGAAATATGGTTGAAGATTTCAAAAGTGATATGCTGCAAACCCTTGCCTTGCAATTGGACACCATGAACATCAAAAGGAAGCAAGAGGAAGTAGATATAGCCTTGGCCATCTTTTGTCCTAAATGCACCAAGAGGCATCCTAGGAAGGAATGTCCATTGAACTATATTGAAATTTGCTCGGTTTGTGAAGAAACCACTCCACAGACAAGTGCCCTTCTTTACCAAGACTCAAATTTGTATATCAAGGATCTAAAGGGGTCACTGAGCAGCTTTGCTACATCAACCAAAGGAGACATCCTCGGCCTAGACCATACCAACAGGGCATGCAAGGGTCATTCCATGCATATTACAACCCCAACCAAACCATAGTTATACCTTCTTGGGGACCCCCTACTCATCCCTCCTAGTATACACCTCATCCTTGGTCCTATGCATCTCAGTATCATTCCCAGCCAGCCAGCCAGTCACTTCAACCTTACGCTCCACCACAACCTCAGTGGAATACACCACTCTAGGGATGGAGGCCCCAATAACAATGCTCAAGCTCTATTGCCTCCACCACCTACCCAACCACAACTCCTACACTCTACTCCACCCAACCAATGCCAGTTGCCTACCCAGCCAAGTCCGAACCCAAACAATAGGTTGGCTTAACAAGTATACAGTCGAGAGACATCATATCCAGCTTATGTTGTAGAAATCTAGGAGATCAACCTAAGATATAGGAGAATTCTCCTAGATAACCAACCTCCCTCTCCACATAGGGAGGTTTAGGAAGAAAGAGAGGAAAGAAACCTTAAGGTAAATCCACCCTTTCTTAAGAGATTAGCCCAACCACTCCAACCTACCCGAGAAGAAACTGAACTTCTAGGAGAATTGAAAAATCTATGTTAAAGATCCCCCTTCTCCAGACAATAAAACATGTTCCCATTTACAATAAGTTGGTTAAGGAGAAATGCTTCAAGCATCCAGGAAGAAGAAAATGGGATGCCCCTACCATTAATGTCATTGGGAGGTTGTCCGACTTAATGCTGGGGCAGGTAATATTTCTGAAATATTTGGACCCTAGAAGACCTGTAGTATCTGTGCACATCAATGACACCATTGTACCACACACACTGATCGATCTTGGGGCTACCATTAATGTGATGACCAAGGACACAATGCTCAAGCTCAACCTTCAAGGGTCATTGAGGAAGACCACAACAATCTTGCAACTTGCAGACCATTCCACAGTCACCCTTGAGGGAATTGTGGAGGATGTGATGGTCTCCATTGACTCCTGGGAGTACCCTGCAGATTTTCTAGTTCTCCAGCCTAAGGCTAAGCTTACTGGTTACCCTCTCATCCTTGGGAGGCCATGGTTGGCCATAGCTGATGCTTACATTAGCTACAGAGCTGGGAATATGACAGTCAAAAATGGGCATATGTCAAAGCAATTAGTTCTATACCCTCATGCTCAACCTTTTATAGAGCATGATTTACCTTTATGGTTGGAGGATGAGGAAGAAGATGAGGTTTATTCCACCCAACTTTACGCTTTAGAAGCAACCATAGGAGGAGGATAGCAAAATGAGGATGACTTGATTGAACACCCACTCCCAAGTCCAACTCCTAGTTCGTTACCATTCAAAGAATACGTAAGGGAAACCCAGAACAATCATCCAATTTAATTATGCTTGGCCAATTCCAACCCACTCCTTGTAAAAACCATAGAATTCAGCCCAAAGAAAACCTTGAAAATTAATCCATCTCTTTCTGCTCTCGAAGAGGAAAATCTATGCAACATGTTGAAAGAAAACCTATAAGCCTTCACTTGGAGTTACAAGGAAATGAAGGGAGTACGCCACTCAATGTGTACTCACCACATATACATCCAAGAAGGTTGCAAGCTAGTCCAGCAACCACAAAGGAGGACGAATCTATCTCTTAAAGATATAATCAAAGAAGAACTGCAAAAACTGTTAGATGCAGGATTCATTTACCGTATCTCCGATAGTGAGTGGGTCTCTCCTTTAGTGTTAGTTCCCAAGAAAAATGGTAAGTGGAGGATTTGTATCAATTACAGGGAGTTGAACAAAGCCAAAAAGAATGATCATTTTCCCCTACCCTTTATTCACCAAGTGCTAGATGGCCTAGCAGGGAAAAAGTTTTTTTCTTTCCTAAATGGATTCAGTGGGTACAACCAAATCCAAATCTACCTAGAATACTAGGATAAGACCACATTCACATATCCTTAGGGTGCTTTTGCCTATAGGGTCCTTCCTTTTAGCCTATACAATGATCCTGCCACTTTCCAGAGAGCAATCTTGAGTATTTTTACCAAATTAGTACATGATCTGGTGGAAATTTATATGGATGATTTTACACCTTATGGCTGTGATTTTCAAGAAGCCCTAACTAACCTAGGCAAAGTACTCCACAAATGCATTGAAATGAACCTGTCTCTCAGAAATCCAAATTCTTAATGACTGAAGGGATCGTGCTAGGTCATTCAATATCTCAACAAGGACTGCAGGTGGACCTGAACAAAATAGCCATCATCCAACGGGTCCCACCTCCACAAAAGCAGAGAGATGTTAGGAGTTTCTTGGGGTTAACTTGATACTACTGAAGGTTCATAAAGGACTTCAACAAGTTGCCCTCTCCTTTATTCGGGTTGTTGGCCAAATATTCTGAGTTTATATGGTCAAAAAGCTATCAAGGGGCCTTAGACATCCTAAAGGGTAAGTTAACCATTGCACCAATTCTCTGAGGCCCAAAATGGGGCCTCCCCTTTCATATTCATGTTGATTCCTTACAAAAATCCATAAGAGCAGCCCTGGGATAGGTAGAGGAGAAGCTACCCTATGCCATCTATTTTATTAGTAAGAACTTGTCAAAGGCTAAGCTAAATTATACTGTGACCGAAAAGGAACTCCTGGCTGTTGCGCATTCATTAAACAAATTTAGGAATTACATTACAGGCTATCAAACATTTGTGCATACTAACCATGCTGCAATGAAATATTTAATGAACAAACTAGATGTGAATGCTCGAATTATAATATGGTTTCTTTTATTACAGCAGTTTCATCTAACCATTGTTGATAAGCCTGGTAAGGAAAATGTTGTTGCAGACTTTTCATCTAGGGTCAGTCTGCCTGTAGGTGAAGAAGGAATGGTGGATGACCAGTTACTAGATGAGCACTTGTTTTCTATTTCAGTTCCCTCCCATGGTTTGCTAATATAGAAAACTATTTGGTATCAGCACCATTCTCACCAAACTTTCCCTCCAAAGAAAAGAGCAAGATATTCTGGAAAAGCGGTCCCTTCACCTGGATTGGGGGAAATCTTTTCAAACTTGGCCTTGTGGAGGTCACTTTGCAGCAAAGAGGACAACATTCAAAGTGTTACAAGCAGGCTATTATTGGCCCACTCTTCACCAGGATGTGAAAAAGTACACTAGTCAATGTGATCAGTGCCAAAGGATGGGAAAGCCTACTCCAAGAGATGAAATTCCCCTACAGTCTCAAGTGACTTTCGAGCCATTCGACAAGTGGGGCATGGACTTCATTAGGCCTATCAACTTTCCTTCAAAGAAAAACAATACTTTATTGTGTGCACTGGTTATTTGACTAAGTGGGCTAAAACCAAGGAAATTAAGGTAGCAATAGTAGAGAAGGTGGTTGAGTTCCTAAGGGAAAATGTATTCTACAAATTTGGGTACCCTAGAGAGATAGTCATAGACCAAGGTAGCCAGTTTACCTCCAACATGATTAAAGAACTTCTCATCCATCACAAAATCAAGCATAGGATCTCCACTCCCTATCATCCACAAGATAATGGGCAAGTGGAGGTGACCAATAGGGAACTGGAGGGCATCTTAACCAAGGCAGTGAGCAGCAGTAGGAAGGATTAGGCAGAGAGACTAATTGAGGCCACCTGGACTTATCATACCATATGGAAGGTCGTCACTGGATTTACACCCTGTGAGCTGGTCTATGGAAAAAAGGTCTTACTGTCCGTTGAGTTTGAATATAACACATTGAGGATTGCAGCCCAACTAGGTTTGGATCTTAGTCAAGCACAGAAAGAGAGATTGTTCCAATTGAATGGCTTGGATGAATGCAGAATGCAAACCCTCCTACATACAGAGATAGTTCAGCTTCAGAGGAAGATCTGGCATGATAAACATATTAAAGAGAAGCAAATTCAGGAGGGCGATTGGGAATTGTTATATGATTCTAGGTATAAAGACTTCAAGGGCAAGCTAAGGACAAGATGGCTTAGACCTTATGTTGTGGACATATGCTATGATAATGGTTAAGTGCAAATCAGAACTATAGATGAAGAATCCATTCTTTTACTTGTTAATGGGCACTAATTGAAAATGTACAAGAGACCGTTATCAAAACAAGAATTCATTGACAATATCAATAAAACAATGGTGATGGCAGAGAAAGTTCTAGCTCCTCCCTCATCAAGTCATTGGAAAAAGAGAAAAAAGAATAAGGACTCAGGTGAAAACGTCCATGAGGCACCTGAGTCCCCTCTTTGGGTTGTAAACCTCGTGAGGCGGCCTAATGATAAAAAAAAGAAAAAAAAATAAGAAGATCCCTCGGTGAAAACCTCCCTTGAGGAGCCAAGGGCAAATAGCTAGGGTGAAAACCTCTCTGAGGCAGCCTAGTTGTTTTTCAAAAAAGAAAAAGAGAGAAAATGATATAATTGTTATTTGCAGGTGGGAAAGAAAGACAGTCAAGAAGCAAAAAGAAGATCCAAAGGAAACCCTGCCACACACATATTCATCTCCTCCACTCCTTACCATGCATCCCTCCATCATTTCTATCATTTTTCCACTCCATTGCTTCAATTTATGCGAAGACTGTGTTTTCTACAAGATCCTTTGTATTCCTACAGGATCCCCTTAAAACATATAGGATGATGTTGTACGAATTACAGTGACCCGGAAAACTTACTGGAAGAAATCCAAGGGCACATGGTAGGTTTGTTAGGTCCCTAAAATTCATCCTAGGCATGATCTAACACCTCTCCTCATGCACCATCATCAACCTTGCACTCACCAATCAAAACAAAAAGAGATAAATTGCTGCCAGTCATAGAAAGAAAAAAGAAAAATAGAGGAGAGTAAGAGCATTACCTGAGTGTCCTCTGCTCTATACACTCCTACTCCCTCTGTCCATTCATTGCACCATCCTCACAGCCTCATCTAGCAACATGATTAGAGAATTCTGAGGGAGAAGCAGCTACAGGACAACCTGTAGGAAATCCTGTAGCAACCTATCCCATAGAATGTCAATCACCAGCTACAGGTCTTCACTAGGATGATCCAGGATCTCCACAACAACAACAGCATCAGATATTTAGTCATAGATACCTATAAAAGCCAAGAAACCATTAATAGATAGCAAGAGGAAGAAGGAGAATGGCATGCAACAAATAAACAATGCAACACCTCTGATCTTTGAAAACTGCAACATGGCATCGAACCCACAGGTAAGTATCCCACTCAATCACTCATATACATCATTTAATCAAAATTTTTAAGGGTTATGAGATAATTGGTTTATAAGTGAAGAGGTGGCCAGTTAGCTTGGCCACCTTGGTTCAGTCAACACATGCAAAACCGGGTGTCCTCTCACACGTGGCTGCAGTCAACTCAAAGATAGAGGATGAGTAGGAAAAGAAGTGGTTAACTACAGATCTACGAGGTGGGAGATGATTACGAGGGGTGGGAAATGATGAGGTGGTAGTGGGGACAAATAGTCCAAAAATGAAAATGTACCTCTACTACCAGCACACCACCTCACCCCAAAACACCATAAAGGGAAATAAAACATCGTTCACATGCATTCATGCATTCCACCTCCTCCGAAAATCCCTCACTCAAGTCACTCTCATAACTCTGTCCGCCCACCGGAAGCAAGGATCCATCGTTTTGCATAGGAATTCCTATAGGAGCATGCACATGAATTCCTACAAGATACATTCTATAGGATACAGTCTACTAGATCAGTCTACAAGATAAACAGAGGTAGTACACAGGATAGGTAGAGAACAGTTCAAGAGGGGATATCATGAGAATTTTCCATTGCCACGATTCTAAAGAGGTAGGCTCTAAAATTCAATCCCCATTTACAAGAAAATGAACCAGAAATACTCTAAAATCCAGGGAATTTAGCAACTGTGAGGGGTGAATTACATACACAATCAACTCTGTCTTCCTCCTGAATTAAAAAATTGTGTCAACCCTCTCATTTTCTCATCAAGTCTCACAAGCAAGATGATATGAGGGTTTAATAAGAGAGAGCCCACAAACACTGTGAGGATACAACAACACCCCCAGGTGCTTGAAATCTTTACAAGACATAATTGGATGGGGTTTTTCGAAAAATTCACAGGGTATGATGATGAGGTGACTCAAGAATTTGCTCACTCCCTCACTCCCCACAACAGAATCCATGGAATTGTTTTAGTTAGAGGCCTCACTATAGATCTCACCCCAGAGCTCATCAGTAGAGTCACCACACTTCACCTAGGAATTCCATGGAGAAAAGAAGACAAAGGAGACAGTCAAGTACAAAAAGGAAATTCTTTCTAGAAGGTGAAGAACCCATAGAGGATAAAAGTGGGGTAAGAAGGGACAGTCAACTATACCCATGGAGTGAGGTAGGCTACCAACTCATCAAATATATCTCATGTGAGGGTAGATATAGTGTTGCTTATGGCTACCATTTTAGGATCCTTGGAGAATTAAGATTTGATTCAGTTCACCAAAGACTCAGTATACCCTATTTCTTGATGAAATCACTCATATACTCTAGAAAAAAAGTAAAGGAATTCCCAACAATTGGCTCACCATGGGTTGATTAGGATCATCATTGAGGATGCCCTCCAAAAACTCAGAATCCCTATAACATGGTCAGTCTTCAGAGACTTGCTAGCAGAGGATGACATCAAAACCCTCACTTATGATGTTAGTCCTTCTGTCAGCGAGAAGGAGGAAAAATAGGAAGAATAAGATACAAAGCTAGATAAGGATGAGATGGATAAATAAGAAGATAACACAGAGGAACATGATGAAGTAGAAGAAGAAGAGGGAGAAGAGAAGGATGATGATGATGAAACAGAGGAGGAAACTAAGGAAGGAACTAATGGAGATGAGGAAGAACCACAAGCGGAAGAAGACAAGAAAAACGGAGAGGAAGAAGGCATTGAAATAGAAGGGAAAGAAAACAAGGAGGACTCACCTACGGTGTCTCCAGAGGCCATTGACAGGGAGGCAGCAACTGCCCTCACTTCTCTCAACACCCCAGTCAAGAAAAAAGGAAAAAGAAGGAGGTAAACCCCACTATATTTCAGAACAAGGTAGAGCACAAGAATCAAACAAGGGAAGCCACAAATATCAACAAAAATTCCTATTGAGATTGAAGATTCCCCTACACAAAGAGACAAAATGGCTTCCCCTATGTCACCAATCACCTATGTAAGGAGGCCTAGTACTAGTTCAACTTCCTCAAAGGGTAAGGCCATCCTACAGGATCCACAACAAAACCTACAGGAAGAAAAAACTGTCCTACATGATACTTTACAAAACTACAGGAAGCACAAAAATTAGAAAGAAAGGTAGGGGAGTAGCAAGAAAAAAAATAATAAAACCCAAAGAAAAAGGAACCAAGCCCCCGACCTAACCTGGAATCCTACTACCAGTTTATTGGAGGCAGGGTAATACCTCAAAAATTTTCCATCCCATTTTTTTTGAACATGAGAAGGAGAGGGAAAAAACCCACCGATGGATGAAAATATCCAAGTCAAAAGGGGTGGAATACATTGGGCACATGGAAGAGAAGCTCAAATAAATGGACAAAGAGCTAAATGGCTTAAGGGACAAAGAAGAAATAATGAGAGATCAACTTGAGAGGGAAAATGCATGGATGAGGGGATAGTCACAGGAAAGGGAGAACCAACTAGCATGTACGGCCAACCTCTCCTTGGAGGCCATCCAGTGCAGGATGCCAACTAAATCCTATGTTCATTACCTCAAGGAACAATAACTACAGTTTCATATTAAAACACTAGCACAAATGGGTACCATGCCATTTTAGGACTACAAGAAGCTTATTGATCTTTGCGATCAAAGTACACTAGAGGATAGAGCCAAAATGGTTGAGTTTTATTTGCACAACATGGCCCTCACAGACATGAATTTTTGGAATCCTAATGCCAAGCTAGGAGATCTACAATTAATGGCTTTGGCATGATGGATGAACCATGAGGAGTCAAGGGCTATAGAGATGAAAAGAATATTGGCCAGAGACCAAAATAAACCTCTTTTCATCAGAGCTTTACAATCAAATCCCATGGCCTTATTCAACACCCATAATTTGATTGCAAATGATCCTCAGCTAGCACCTAGATATCTTGTTGCCCAAGAGCAAGCAACTTCACATTTTAAGGGTATGTTTAGGCTACAAGGAGATGACAATATACATGTCTGACTAAGGAGATAGAACACACTGCCACATAGCTTGAAGATCAAAGAATATCACTCCCCTCAAAGGTTGAGAGAGGCACTCAACAGGACACCTATGTATAAGAAATCAATGCAAAGGTTGAAGGTCAATTGCATAGGCCTAAAACTCAGTCCACCACTACTCCTAGGGATGCTAGAAGGGAGGAAAGAAGAAGAAGAAAAGAGGCAGTGGGAAGAGGTAGAAAAGAAAGCAAGCTTCTATGAACAAGAAGAGACCACGACAAAGGCATGGGATGTTAGAGAGGCTACCAGAGCCATGAAGGACATCGATATTGACTAAGTTTATCAAAGGATAAGCAACACTTTCAATAGGGGGGTGATGATGAGCCTCATCACTGGGTAATTATATGGCCCCGAATTCACCTCCTAGCTTAGTCAAGCAAACTATTCTCATAACTTATTGCATACTTTTGATTATATTTTTTTATGAGATGAGTTAGAGTTGGATACTTTGCTTTGTGGTTAAATGTGAACTTAATACAAGATTAAAGGATAAAAGCAAGGAATTTTGGCAAAGACCTTGGTCAAAACTCAAATGGGAAAAGGGAGAGGAAAATCCTCCTCATTTACTACCCCTCCATTTGAATATTCCTCCATCAGATCGGAGTGAAAACAACAAAATCATGAGGACTAGAAGGCAGCTGAGCAAGTCAAGACAAAACACTAATTTATCTTGAGTTTGGGAGCCTAGCCTTGCTAATTTTAAGGAATTCATTAGAGACTTCAGATGTATAAGTATACAGGCCTAGGACCTTAGTAGGATTCATATTTTTTATTGTAAAACTCTACTCTATTTTCGAGCTGCAAGACTTGTGATAGTTTTTGATGTAATCCATTGTTTTGATCATAAGAATGAGTTTTTTTTTTAGCCAACACTGAGTTAAATTAGAGGGTTGAAGCTCTTGGGTTAGGGCCCAACCCTAGTAGCCATTGATCCTCTTTATTTTACATGTATGCTAGCATATATTCATCGTTTAATTGTTCATTTTATTAAGTAGATGCAATTTCATTACAACAGTGTAGATTATAATGGTTGTATGTTAGTTTGCTTCACTTTGTGCCGTTTTTTTCAATTAGAAGGTCAGAAAGGAGAAAAAGGATCACCATAAGGTTGTAAGCAGGTGTCTTGGCCTCACTGCATCCCTCTAGGACCGTGACTTGAGGAAGAGACCCTTCAGCAACCCCAAAAAAAACATAGATTTCTAGTTCTTGCATGAGCTTTGGAGTATGTTGTCTTGATTCAGTATTTGATTCATTTCATTGTCATACTTTTCCATTAATCTATTTCCGAAATAAGATATCACTCAAAATTTCATTCCCTTCTACACTTTCTTCATGCATAATATAGGCAATTGATTCATGCTTTTCTAGGTTATGAAAATGTATCTTGTTGCATAATTCTTGGAAGACACACATGTTTTAAGCACAAAAGGTACTTCAAGAGGAGAACCAGATGTCATTACCAGCAACCACCTTCCACCTCATCCACGTTAGCCTTCTCTTGCTCCACCATCATCCTCACTAGTTTTTTTCTCATTTTTCATTGAAATTCCCCTAGATACATTGAACAAATCTAGCCATCTCTTCTCTTGGATATTGACTCTTGAGTGATTCTAGACTTTATAACACCCCATCCCACTCATCACACACCTTTTCCAAGCTTCCCAGCACCTCCAACACCTCACAATTAGCTCTCGGCTATATCCTATAGGTTTCGTGTAATTCCTACAGGATCGTCCTATAGGTTTCTAGTACATCCTGTAGGTTTTCCTGAAATGGCTTCTTTTGAGGCTGAATTGATGGGGAACCTCTAGGAAGTCACAAAAATCCTTCTAGGACCCTTCCACACCATCAAACCACCCCATAAGCCTTCTATCCATCCTCAATCACCTTCCATCCACTTGTCACATCCACAAGAACAATTAATTTGCCTACTTGATTTTGCCAAAAAAAAAACCAAAAAATTGAAAACAAATTTAGTTTACTTTTCGTTATTACACATTAGTATGGTTTGATGCTCTTTATTTGTGTAGCTTAGATAGTAGTATTATGTTAGTGTTGATTTAGTAATTCTTCTTAGCATAGTTGTTTGAATGGTTAATTAGGATATGGTGTGATATAGCATTACATGCTTTTTTCTTCATTACTGCGGTATAGTAGCTCTCTTAGAATATATTTTCTCTTCTTCCATCAAGGAATCAAGCTTCTTCTGACTCTATAGAAGTCTGGCTTAGAACCCCTAGGGTCTCTCGCTGGATGAATAGTGACAACAGGCAGGACCTTCACTTCTACTTGTGTATATAGCACGGTCACCTCCAAGTTTGTACGAACCTCGGGTTGATAAGTAAAGTTGGTAGCCCAAGAGTTGCAACATCCTTGCTGCAATACTGGTGCTCTCAACCTGAACAAAATGGAGTTGCAAAAATAATGAACATGACATTGATGGAAAGGGAAAAGAGCATACTCAGTGGTGTTGGGTTAAGACATGAATCCTGGGCAGAGGCGGTGGAGACTACATGTTACCTGGTCAACAAATCACCTTCATCAGCATTGGAGGATAAAACTCAAGAGTTATGGACATGTAAGAAACCGTCTCTTTCACATCTAAGGGTATTTGGATGTGATACATATATACTTGTTCCAACGGAGAAAATAACAAAGTTGGATAGTAAATCCGAAAAGTGCATCTTTATTGGATATAAGGATGGTTTAAAGGGTTATAATATTTTGAACCCAGAAACAAGGAAGGTTGTGTACATCCAAGATGTGGTGTTTAGAGAGGTGAAATATGTTATTAAACATGAAGTTTAAAGGGTTCTAAGTCCTACCAAAGGAACCTGAGAAGATAGAGTTTGAGCTAAAGGAGGAAGAATCGAACTCTACAACAGAAGAGGAATTAGAAGATGGAGAGCCACAAACTTCGACTGTGAGAATATCAGTTCAAGAAAGAAGGCAGCTAGAAACGTATAGTCCATGTACTTTCTATTCAACTTTTGCTTTATCCATTATTGATGATGATGATCCCAGAACTGTGAATGAAGCAGTAGACTCAGAGGATGGAAAACTCTAGAAAGAGGCCATGGTTTATGAAATGGCATCTTTGCACAAAAGTGAGGCTTGGGATCTGGTGGCGTTTTCGGCTAGAACGAAACCCATTGGCAGAAAATGGGTATTTAAGAAGAAGATGAATGCAGAAGGAAAGGTGGAGAAATACGAATTTTGGTTGGTAGCAAAAGGTTATTCCCAGGTATCGGGAATTGATTTTGGTGATATTTTTTCTCCTGTTGCCAAGGTAGTTTCTATTATATTACTTTTATATGTTTCTCCTACTTTTTTTTTTGAGGTAGAACAGATGGATGTGAAGACAACATTTCTTCACAAGGATCAGGAAGAAGAGATCTACATGAAGAAAGTTGAAGGCTTTGAAGTGAAGGGTAAGAAAGAACCGGTATGCAAGTTAAAAAAGTCTTTGTATGGGTTAAAATTGTCACCAAAGATGTGGTATTAGATATTTGATACATTTATACAAGGACTTGGCTTCACCAGAAGAAAGAAAATCACTATGCGTATTTTAAATTAATTGGCGGTCGTATCATTTTATCTGGTCTCATATGTGGATGATATGTTGCTGGTTGGAAATGATAAAGAAATTATCCAGGATTTAAAGACCCAATTGTCCTGCAAATTCGACATGAAAGATCTTTGTGCTGTAAACTATATTTTGGGCATCGAAATTAAACGAGATCGGGTAAAGAGGAAGCTTTGATTAAACTAGAGGAAGTATGCTGAGACAATATTGTAGAGGTTTAGTATGAAGGATAGTAAACGGGTGAAGGTTCCTATTCCTGTAGGTGTAAAGTTATCTACTGAATAGTGTCCCAAGACACAAGAAGAGGAAGAAGACATGTCTCATCTTCCATATGCAAGTGCAGTTGGTAGCCTGATGTATGAAATGGTCTGTACTAGACTAGACATTTCACATGCAGTGGGAGTATTGAGCAAGTTTATGTCAAAACTAGGGAAGGAGCATTGGACAGCAGTGAAGCGGGTTTTCAGGTATTTGTATGGAACTAGTGATTATGGTTTGTGCTACCAAAGAAGTGTTGGGTTGTGTTATATTCACTCTGCATAGTTAACAGGGAGTTTGAGGGGTACTCGTAACCCCACTTTATGGGGTCCGGGGTAGCGCCCCGGAAAATTTTGGTTTTGGACCCTATGCTAGGTTTGGCGGACCCACCTATGGTTTTTTGCATGATTTTCACACATGTTTTTTGGAAACGATGGTTTTCGTTCCATGGTATTGGATGCTTCGGCATGTATAAATATGTATTGTAACATTGAAAGGAACATAATGAAAAATCAAGCTGGCAGTCCCTGTTTTTTTGGATCCAGTGGGAAATCTCTGTGTATATGTGTTTTATGTGTTATTCTCTCACATTTTTATTTTTCCTGTAATTTAGAATTCGTATGCAGGTAATTTCTGTACAGGGTTAAAAGCTAAATTTGGTATCAGAGCTATTTTGGCTTCAAGGGGGCGCCTTCGTTGCTGAGGGGTTTCGCTTGGGCCTGTGGTAGACCCTGTTTAGTGGGAGATCTGCGAGATCGATTCTGGTGGTGAAAGAAGATGGCAAGCAGTGCAAAGATAGAGATTGAGAAGTTCAATGGTCAGAGTTTTGAGTTGTGGAAACTCAAGATGGAGGATCTGTTGGTGGATAAAGATCAGTGGATCGTGGTAGATTTGGGTACTAAACCAACGGGAGTGACCGATGAGGAATGGAATAAGTTGGATCAGAAGGCAAAGAGCAAAATATGATTGTGTGTCTCAGATTCAGTATTGCTGAATGTATCAGGGGAAGCTACAACGAAGGCTCTGTGGGACAAGTTAGGGACTTTGTACCAATCTAAGTCTCTGGTGAATAAACTATTCCTCCAGAGTAAGCTGTATAACCTAAGGATGAAAGATGGAGACTCAGTGACAGAGCATCTGAATGCATTTAATACTGTGGTATGTCAGTTATCATCTGTTGATATTAAAATTTTAGATGAAGATAAGTGCATCAGTTTGTTGTGTTCTCTACCAGATTCGTGGGATAGTCTGGTTAATGCAATAGGTAGCAATGTAACTGCTTTGCAGTTTGATGAAATAGTCTCAGCCTTACTGACGGAGGAGATGAGACGGAAAAATATGGACAACTAGAATGGTGATGCCTTGTCTGTACGAGGATGGTCCCAGAACAGAAACAAAAATAA
>APFE030476682.1:765-31915 GCA_000404065.3 Pinus taeda | reverse complement strand
TCCGGTTGTGAGAAGATCAGCTCGAGAAAGAAGGCAGCCAGAAAGGTATATCCATCTGCTTTCTATTCAAACTTTGCTTTGTCTGTTACTGATGATGATCCCAGAACTGTGAAGGAAGCAGTGGATTCAGAGGATGGAAAACTCTGGAAAGAGGCCATGGTCGATGAAATGGCATCTTTGCACAAAAATGAGGCTTGGGATCTGGTGGAGTTGCCATATGGAAGGAAACCCATTGGCAGCAAATGGGTGTTCAAGAAGAAGACAAATGCAGAAGGGAAGGTGGAGAAATACAAAGCTCGGTTGGTAGCAAAAGGTTATTCCCAGGTGCGGGGAATTGATTTTGGTGATATTTTTTCTCCTGTTGCCAAGGTAACTTCTATTAGATTACTTTTATCTGTTGCTGCTGCTTTTGATTTTGAGGTAGAACAGATGGATGTGAAGACAACATTTCTTCACGGGGATTTGGAAGAGGAATCTACATGAAGCAACTTGAAGGCTTTGCGGTGAAGGTTAAGAAAGAACTAGTATGCAAGTTAAAGAAGTCTCTGTATGGGTTAAAATAGTCACCATGGATGTGGTATCAGAAATTTGATACATTTATACGGGGAATTGGCTTCACCAGAAGCAAAGCATATCACTGTGTGTATTTTAAATTAAGTGGTGACCGTGTTATTTATCTGGTATTGTATGTGGATGATATGTTGCTTGTTGGAAATGACAAAGAAATTATCGAGGATTTGAAGACCCATTTGTCTCCAAATTCGACATGAAAGATCTTGGTGTTGCAAACTATATTTTGGGCATGGAAATTAAAATAGATCGGGCAAAGAGGAAGCTTTGGTTAAACTAGAGGAAGTATGTTGAGACAATATTGCAGGATAGTAAACCGGTGAAGGTTCCTATTCTTGTAGGTGTGAGGTTATCTGCTGAATAGTGTCCAAGACACAAGAAGAGGAAGAGGACATGTCCTGTGTTCCATATGCAAGTGTAGTCGGTAGCCTAATGTGCCATGGTCTGTACTAGACCAGACATTGCACATGCAGTGGGAGTATTGAGCAGGTTATGTCAAAACCAGGGAAGGAGCACTGGACAGCAGTGAAGCGGGTTTTCAGGTATTTGCGTGGCACTAGTGATTATGGTTTGTGCTACCAAGGAAGACCAGGATTGGACAGAGTGTTGGATATCCGTGGCTTTGTTGATGCAGACTGGGCCGGAGATCTGGATCAGAGAAGATCTACAAGTGGGTATGTGTTTAACCTATTTGGAGGTGCAGTCAGTTGGATGAGTAAGAAACAATCTGTAGGGGCACTATCAACTACAGAGGCAGAATACATGGCAGCCACTCATGCAAGCAAGGAAGCAGTTTGGTTGCAGAGATTGTGTTCAAGTATGGGGTTAGTACAGGGAGCTATAAGGATAGACTGTGACAGCCAAAGTGCAATTTCTTGGCAAAGAACCCTGCTTATCATTCAAAGACAAAGCACATTGATGTTCAGTATCACTTTGTGAGGGATATGATAGAAGACAAAAAGGTGGTGCTGGTAAAGGTGGACACTTTGAAGAATACTGCAGACGCATTGAAAAAATCTATGAGCTTTGAGAAGTTCTCTTGGTGTAGAGAAACAATGGGCATTTCAGTGATGGAAAAATGACTAAGCTCTCCTATGGCCCCCTATGGAAAGAAAAAAAAAAGTGGGAGATTGTCGGGTTGTGTTATATTCTTTCCACATAGTTAATAGGGGGTTTGAGCGGTACCCATAACCCCACTTTATGGGGTTCGGGGCAGCGCCCCGGAAAATTTTGGTTTTGGACCCTATGTTAGGTTGGGCGGACCCACCTATGGTTTTGTGCATGATTTTCGCACATGTTTTTTGGACGCAATGGTTTTTAGTCCATGGTTTTGGACGCGATGGTTTTTGGTCCATGGTATTCGATGCTTCGACATGTATAAATATGTAACATTGAAAGGAACATAATGAAAAATCAAGCTGGAAGTCCCGGTTTTTTGGGATCCAGTGGGAAATCTTTGTGTATATGTGTTTTATGTGTTATGCTTTTGCTTTTTTATTTTTCCTGTAATTTACAATTCGTATGCAGGTAATTTCTATACAGGGTTAAAACCTACAGGAAGACTAGGATTGGACAACGTTTTGTACATCTGTGTCTTTATTGACGTAGACTAGGCTGGAGATATGGATCAAATAAGATCTACAAGTGGGTATGTGTTTAACCTATTTGGAGGTGCAATAAATTGGATGAGTAAGAGACAGTCTGTAGTGGAACTTTCAACTACAAAGGAAAAATACATGGAAACCACTCATGCAAGCAAGGAAGCACTTTGGTTGCATAGATTATGTTCAAGTATGCGGTTAGTACAACGAGCTATAAGGATAGACTATGACTGCTAAAGTGTAATTTTCTTGGTAAAGAACCCTACTTATCATTCAAAGACAAAGCACATTGATGTTCAATATCACTTTGTGAGCGATATAGTTGAGGACAAAAAGGTGTTTGGTAAAGGTGGACACTTTGAATAATACTGTAGATGCATTGAAAAAGTCTATGAGCACTGAGAAGTTCTCTTAGTTTAGAGAAACAATGGGTACTGTAGGGTTGGATCAATGACTAAGCTCTCATGAGGTTCAAGGCAGCACCTGAGGAAATTTTTTCCTAGACACTATATTAGGTGGGTAGACCTACCTATGGTTTTGTGCATGGATTTTGCACATGATTTTGGGCATGATAGTTTGTTGTCCATGGTATTTTGTAGATCCCATCAAGGGAACTATGGTTATGTTCTAATCTAGGGTTAATGGATTGGGGTTTATGGATGCTTAGGCATGTATATATATGTATTGTAACATTGCAAGGAACATAATGAAAAATCAATCTAGTAGTCCTGGTTTTGTGATCCAGGGGAAAATATTTGTGTATATTTGTTTTATGTTTTACCTCTCACCATTCTTTATTTTCTATTTTTAGAATTCGTATCTAGGTAATTCTTGTATGGGGTTAAAACCTACAATAAGAGTCCTACAGCTAATGTGGAAGGTCTGTTTTCTGTTTCCATCGATTTCACCTCCTTAAGGTCACATGGGAGGCTGAATCCAATCATAGTAGCCTCTCGTCACATGTTTACCTCAGTTGGCTGGTTACTTGGGTAGATGTGGGAGGAGGGTGTTACAAAGTGGTATCAGAGAATGGTTCACCCCTCGTACTAGATGGGCGGTGTGTTGGTCATGCATTCATGTTGTTTGCATGCATGTTAACCATCCGTGTGGTCTATGTGCTTGTTGGATATGCATAGTGCCAGTCATGGTTGTAGTGATGTCACCATGTGATTATGAAGTATGTCATCATGAGTGTACAATTGTTTAAATGTTGTTATTCTCGCATATTGTTAGTGTATGTTAGTATGGTTGTTGTTGTCATGCATAAGGCCATGGTATGTGTAGTTGATATGGTCATGCATTGATGACTGGACTCTATTTAGACTGATGGTTGCATGGTTATGTGATTATTTATCATATGTCTATATGTTGTTATGATTATGTTATACTTGTATCATGTTTATTTGATGATCTTGTAGATGAGATATCCTCCCTGAATTCTTCTAAGGTGTGTTGGTTTATTGTGATTTGTTTTAGCTAACACAGTATGCCTTGTAGGAGAAAGATCAAAATGACTAGCAAGATGGTACACTACAAAGAATCTCCCTATGAGTCAGATGAGCAACATGGTGTTGGGCACTTTTCTGAATTGGTAGACACCTTAAGAAGCTTTAAAGAAGAAATAAGGAGTTGTAAGGCAGACAATAAAAGGATCATATAGGCACAAGAGAAACAAGCAGATGTTAATGTAATACTTCTTCAGAGTTTGTCAGAATTGTAGTGACAAGGGCCACCTCAGATCACCATGGACAAGAGGAAAAAACTAATGGGGCATATGCCAGTAGGTCTCATGGTAGTTACAGGTTGGTAGAAATGGAAGGTTGTTGGATACTCTTGATAGGAGAGGTGATGGATACAAGTATTATTCTAGTTCTGGTTTTGACAGGCATCATCATCATCATCATTATCATCCCTACAGGAGGTGTGATAGGGGATACTTTCCAAATGAGTTTAAGAAAGAAAGGTCACCTATTTTTGATGGAGTTGTGAAGAATTTGGAAGATGGAGAGGCTTGGATACTTGGGATGAGGAACTTCATTGAGTTGCATAATGACATAGATAATATGAAGGCCAGAGTAGTTATCTTCAGCCTGTGAGGTAAAGCAAACATCTGGTGGGAAGATGTGAAGTAGGTTAGAGACATTGAGATTGATGACTTTAGTTGGCATAAGTTCAAGAGTCTTTTCAAGAAAAAGTATTCTTCAGAAAGGTACTATGATAGTAAGGCCAAATTTTTTTATGAGATAAAGATGGGATCAATGATAGATGAAGAGTGCACGACCAAGTTTATAGCTATTGAGGTATGTACCATATCTTAAAGATGAGAAGGCTAAAGTTAAATGATTTGTTAGTGGATTTCCATTAGCATTTAGAGATTGGATTGAGTATAATGAGCCTTGGTCACTTGAGGAAGTTATTGAGAAATTGAAGCATTTATATGAATAGCCAAAGTGTAAGAATGAATCTCAGCAAGGTTGGAAAGTTAAAGACAAAGGTAAAGATAATTGGGAGCCAAAAAGAACAACGCCTCAGAATGCATATGAGAAAGAAAATGTGGCAGCACAAAATAGGTCCATTATAGCTAGACAAGGACATGGGTCACAACAGCAGCAACATAGAGGTGAGGATATTGGTCAGTTGGAGTGTTGGACATGGGGAAAGGAGCCCCTTAAGAGATATTTTCCATAGAATGAGGGTGGTAGGCCTCAGATATATAGTGCATAGGAGGCATAGACTATTGGGGATGTTGTTCAGAGTGTTCCTCGTATTTATGTTGCATTAAATAACAAAAAGGAATACCAACAAGAATCTTTCATTCATATGGATGGTAAGCTTTGTGATCAAGTTATTTATATTTTGATTGGCCTTGGATCTAATTATAGCTATGCTAGTCTTGACTTGGTGGATAAGTGTGGCTTGAGTAAGGAATTGCATGCAGAAGCTTGGTTAGTGCGGTTGGCTACAGGTACAAAGAAGTCAGTTCATCATTAGGTAAGAGCTTGTGCATTTTATTTTAATGGTATGCCTACCGCAACACATTTGAATGTATTACCTTTTGGATCATACAGTATGTTGTTCGGCATGGATTGGTTGCACCTTCACAGAACCAAGGTAGATTGTTATCTCAACGAGCAATTGGAGGACATGTTGAGGATATACGTGATGCATCGACATCGAAAGTGGGAAGATTATCTTCCCTTGGTAGACTTCACTTATAACAATGGGTATCAAAAATATTTGAACATGAGATCATTTGAGGCATTGTATGGGCGGAGTTGCAATACTCCCATAAGTTGGAGCTATCATGTTAACAGGGTGTTGATTGGACTAGACATGTTGGCAATCATGGAACAAGAAATGTAGGTTACAAAGAAGAATCTAAAGGAAACACAAGATAGGTAGAAGAGATATGTAGATTGGAACAAGTTTTTCAAGGATTTACAGGTTGGGGAGTGTTGGGTTGTGTTATATTCTTTCCACGACTAGCCCATGTAGTTAACCGAGGGGGTTAGAAGGGTGGCAGAGCCCCCCCTTCATTGTGCTGATTTCGTAGTGGGGGGAGTCACAAGGATTTTGAGGGGTGTAGGTAACCCCACTCTATGGGGTCCAGAGCATCACCCTCGAAAATTTGGTTTTGGACCCTATGTTAGGTTGGGTGGACCTACCTATGGTTTTGTGCATGATTTTTCACACACGGTTTCGGACATGATGGTTTTCGGTCCATGGTTTTGGACGTGATGGTTTTTGGTCCATGGTATTGGATGCCTCGACATGTATAAATATGTATTGTAAAATTGAAAGGAAAATAATGAAAAATCAAGCTGGTAGTCCCGGTATTGGGATCCAGAGGAAATCTCTGTGTATATGTGTTTTATGTGTTATGCTCTCACATTGTTTATTTTTTGTGTTCTAGAATCGTATGTAGGTAATTTATATACGGGGTTAAAACCAACAGGGAACAGGTGTACTTACGCATCAAACCAAGGAAGAGTTCCTTATGGATTGGATCATGTGCCAAGCTCGCAGCAAGGTTTTGTGGACCCTTCAATATTGTTAAGAGGATTGGGTCAGTAGCCTATTAACTTACATTGCCTCCGAAAATTAAATTCCATGATGCTTTCCATGTGTCATTGCTTAAGAGGTATGTTAAATATGTTGATAATTTGATTGACTGCTTTGTATTGTAAGTGGATATAGATCAAAAATTCCAGTTGGAGCCTCAATGTATATTTCAAAAAAAGGTGCCCATGCTCCGGAACTGAGAAATCAAGCAACTTAATGTCTAGTGGAAGAAATTTGGGCCCAATGAAGCTACATGGAAGATGGTGGATCAGACGCGATCTATGTATCCTTCCTTGCTTGAAGGTTGAGGCAAAGCAGTTTTGGTATGGTGTTTTGGTATATGTCTTTGGTATATATTTTTGTACATGTTTGGTATATGTTTTGGTATATGTACATATGTATATGGATGTAAATACCACCATGAGCTATGTTATAAAGCTCCAATAAGTAGTATAGGTGTCGTGTCATTATGATGTTATGTTTTTTTATGTTTTCATGTTGGTTTTCTTCTGAGCATGGTGATCACTCTAAATACTACATTGAGCTATGTTATAAATATCCATGGGCAGTATGATATTTTTTTACAGTGGTTTTGCTGAGGTATAGTTGTGGTTGAACACCGAGGACGGTATCCCCCAAGGAGGAGGGTTCTGCAACAACCTTGGTGAAAATGCCATGTAATAAAAGTTAAAAAGAAAGGCAAAAATAATAACCATGGTTGATGGGACACTTATTCCAAGCTGAATGTTGGGAAAAACATCTTAGTGTGGGTGTTCATCGGTTTATTTTGGCTAAGGAAATTGGAAAAGGAAATGGCTAAGCTTTGGAAAGGCAAAATGACATTTTGGCACATTTATTTATGAAAATAATGGAAATTAGGAGAAAGGGAAGGTGAAATCTCACAGGTTACATGTGAGGAGGAAATTGAAGAAAAATAATGGAAAATGAAAAAAATAGAGCCCTAATTGATAAAAAAGGCTTTTGAGGATCAGTTTGAAACCTTTTGTCAGTTTAGTTTTGGAGCTCTCTCATTATTCTCTCTCTCCCACTCTTAGACACTTAGAATTTTCTTGGAGCGTTTTGGCATTGGATCAAGAAAGGCAAAGAAGGAAAGAGGAAGCATAGATAAAGAAAGGAAGAGCAGGATCACATAGGTACAACAGGATTATTTGTAGGTACTTATTTTCATGTGTATTTTCCTTGCTAGATCTGGCATGCATAGTATTGCATATGGTTCTTTTGCTATTATGGCATGGATTTTTCCAAGTGTGATAGCTTTTTTAGCCTAGCCTTGCCATTTCTGGATAGCCATGCTGTGATGGGGTTCTCATGTTTTAGTTGAGTTGGATTACCAGATGGATTGAAAGTTGAGTGAGGTAGATCTTTGATTAATAGAACACATGGCCTAGTAACCCCTAAACCGAACTGTGGATTGTGGTAAAGCTAGATTTTGTATTGCCTCAGTGGGCCTAGGAATCATTACCAGTGAATGGTAAGATATACGGTAAAGCCAAGAGATGGTTTTCTCTCCATTGAACTTAGTAATACCAGGTTCAGATATGCAGTAAATCCTGGGGAGTGGTTCTCGGTTTAGGGCCTATTTATCCAGTGTGGATTGCGGTAAAGCCTAAGAGACTAGGAGATATGAAAATTCCTCACAGTGTAGGTGGAGAAATCCAGTGGGATCCATGCTTGTTTGGCCTAGTGATCGGGTGGAGATCATAGTAAACCATGTTATTACATGTTCATTGTGTTGACCTAGTGATCCGAGATGTATTACGGTAAGCCTCGGTTTCTATTGATGATGATGAGGTGGTTTAGCCTTGGGATGCCCCCATTGGTTCTTTTGGTTTGAGTCCCACATTCATGCTTGGAATATGACACGAGGGTGAATGGTCGAAGAGAGATTTGGCTCAACCATTCTATGGCCAGGAGGAACATGATATTCCCATTCTGGGTTTGGATTTTTCGTCATCAATATGAGGTTGTTTCTCCTTGTATTTCTCTGAGTATTATATTGGTTTATATGTGGATCATATGGTAGTGATTTCATTAGTATTTCTATTGCTATTATGTTGGTTATGTATATGTTTTATGACAATGGCTATGTATGACTCTCATCATGTTTTTACTTGTAAATGAATGGATAATGTATCTATGAATCAGCAAATGATATGAGGGAACAATGGTTCTTAATGATTCTCGGATAACTATGAGATACCTATGCTTAAATCTATTGTTTACACTTGTAGATTACATATTTGTGATACGCTTGATGAAATGCCTATCATGGCTAGTAGAGGTTGGGTCAAGGACTTGTTCAAGTATTTACTTTTGCATCATTGTTTCCATGTTATCTTATTGTTCTGGAAGTGTCATTCAATTTTGGGCAGTGACCTGGGCTTTGGGCCTTAAAAAGTGGATCAAATACTAGGGATGCTAGCACAACACTAATAAAACTAGTCCCTAGATATTGGCATGCCTTGTCATGAGAGCATCCAGTGCCTGTTGGATGCTGACAGGGCTATAGCATGACAGCGTCGAGAGGTCAAGTGGTCAAAAAATTCAATGGGATCTAGGGGCTAGATACCTGAGTGTTTGCAATGGTTCCTAGGAATCCTGTAGTTGATGCGGAAAGTCTGTATGTTGTGTTTCCATCGATTCCATTTCCTTAAGGTCACATGAGAGGTTGAATCCAACCATAGCCTCTAGTCACATGTTTACTCCAGTTGGTCAGTTATTTGTGTAGATGTGTGAGGAGAGTTTTATAGGGACTCTAAGGTAATTATCGATTGGGTTAATGATTCAACAATCTTCAGACTCTGGCCCTCTTTAACTAGCAACAAAAAATTAGGCCTTTGTCTTTATCCTTCCATCAAATCTCTTTCTCCCACATGTTTCGTGAGAAAAACATAGAATTTGATGTTTTGTCTAAGTATGGATGCTCTCCAACCTCAAGATCAATTCACTTTCAGGAATTTGATTTAGATATTCTTTTGTGCTCAAGCCAAATTTCCTTCTAACTCATTTCTCCATGCTCTATTTGGCTACTTTCAATATGGGTTTTGATTCTAGCCTTCTGAGATCTAGTCATATTTTGGTTTGATGGGGAAGTCTCTGTTGATATGTTGCTTTCTAAGCTCCAACATTTTTTCATTTCGGGTGGACATGTCGTTGATTCCAACTGATGATTTTGTTTTTTATGTTCCTCTCTAGAGCGGTTTTTCCTAAATCCATAGGGAAGTTCCTCCTACCAATCGACTCTCATGAGTAGGTTTATTTTTGGTCTGCTTTGACTTGTTGTCTTTTCTCTTGAAATTGATCATTTAATCTCTTTCAGTCTTTTAGAAATAATAAATTTTAAAGAGATATTTTATGTTAGTTTCTTTGGGTTCCATTTTTCTTCAGGTATTTAGTGATGAACAATCTCTAATAGTTCTATTCACTCCTTCTGCACTATAATCGAAATGTGGGATTCAAGATCCATGCATTTGCAACTATCTTTTGTTTTTAATAATAGATGGTGCATTTTTCTCCTATTCAAAAAAAACTAAATTGAAGTAAAAAAAAATAAAGAACTAAAATTGCATATATCCCATCTTGCAAAAATAAGGCAATTGCATTTAAGAAAAAAAAAATGTAATAGATTTTGATGCATTTATTATTTATTATCTTTGTGATTTTATGCTTATTTGATGTTAGTAAATGAAATATTTTAATAAATTTTTGCTCACGCATCCTACCATTGAATGTAGTTGTAATAATTTTAGATATAGCTGCATTGCAAACTTGGTTTGTTTTTCAAGTTATGTACTAATTGTTGGATGTTATTGATGAAGAAATTTCTCCAGGTGCAAAATATTACTTTACGTCCATTTACAAAACAACTTCAAGAAAATTCAAAAGCAAGTATCTCTTCTACTAGGAGATACCACATTGGTCATAAATATATTGTTTACTTGATTATGAGCTATTTTCAAGGATTTGTTCGAACCATATCCATAAATTATGGCATAAATATGTAAGGTAGTTATCACATGGCATTGTATTATGCAAAGGTTAAATAGTACTTTCAAATTATGGTCAAATAAAATGTTTGAAATTTATTTTTTTAAATAATATTGAAAAATAAACTTATTTTTCAAAGTTATACATTATAAGGCGTAATTGTATTGATCAATGCTATATTCAACCTGAAATTAAACAAGAAATTAAATTGCTAGAATCCTATTTGGAGATATATACTGGCATATTGATACAATAGGAATTCAAGGGCAGACTAATATCAGGAGTTTTAACATAGCTTGTGGGCGCTAGGATTTTATGGGCTTGTCTCTTATCTAGAGGGTATGTACATTTTGTGTTTGGAGGCATATGCTGATGAGTATTACTCTCTGTTTCGTTTGAGGATCTCTTGTTTCGTTCATCTTGACTTCTTTTGTTAGAATGTGACATCTCACAGCTTTCTCTGGAACGCTCCCTGCCCCACTGCCAAAGATTTTACATATTATTCTACTACTTCTTGTTACATTTTATATCCTCTATTTGATTGTTGTATAAAACTGATGGTCACTGTGGAGGAGGCCTCATGTTTGTCTGCAAAGGCATTCGTAATGTTATTATAGAGGAAATCGATATTCATTAGAGGAAATTTGAGCCTAAAAGTGCCCATGAAATTTTCATGTAATTTCCATGTCATCATATGTTAACCAATCAAAATACATTAAATTAAAAAGAGGTAAATGTAAATATTTTTGAGGGGAAAGAAGAAAATCTACTTTTTTTAATCGTAGTTTTAGCATATCTCTTTATAAGTTTACTCAAATTTCAAGTGTAGACACTCATTGGATTCATAATTAAATTCCACATCCAATGAGTACCCATTATACATACTTTTGGGAAGACCCACATTGAACATGTTTTTTTAATGCATCGGTGATTTTTATCAATGTGGGTCTTCTCAAAAGTATGCATAATTGGTACTAGTTGGATGTGGAATTTGATTCCACATCCAACGAGTGCCTACAATTGATTGAATAAACCTATAAGGAGATAAACAAAAAATACAATTAAAAAAGTAGTTTTCTCCTTTTCCCTTCAAAATTTATAACTCTTATTTTATTATTTTAACTATTATTTTATTATTTTTCCTTAGGAGGCCATTTTTAGGTTGAAATTTCATTTAATGGAGGTTGGGGTACAACAGGATCAGGCGAAACTTATGGGACATAGGTGTCTTTCCATTAATTTATCTTGTCCCAGGATTTTGATGGTCTATTTCATTCGAATGTCGTTGTTAACATCTCTATCTAGGTCTCGATTTCCCCGAGTATTGGTATCTGAAGGAGCTTCTATCTTTGTTTTCAGTTTATGCACATTACCATTTATGGTTTTCTACACCTCTGGTGCTCAGTGTCAAAGAGTTGGAAGAATTCCTCGTCGATGCCTTCCCCACATATTTCATTTTCACGACGGCTTTTGAAATCTTTTCGGTGCGAGCTGCGCTCTTTGATTGGCAGATATTTATTTTTTATTTCATTTCTGGGAAATTTGACTCCACTACATCTCAAGGGTGGTGGAATTGGTGGCTCTCATTGGGAGTCTTCATTGATTTGGTGTATTTTAATTCTGATTAGTACATTATCCTTCCAATTTCCAGTGTTTTTGATTATAATATTCTATCTTCCTGGATAGGTTTGGATTTGTACACTAACAAATCCTTCGAGTTCATGCAGGTATGTTTCCATTTATAACATTATTTATTCTTTTAATTTTCCCCTTTTCCACTTTGTCTATTTCAGAAGTGGCGACTTAATTCCCCTGTTTACTTCTCTTGGCGGGCTTTTTATGCATTTATGTCTGGCATGCACCCTTTTCTAGGGACAGTTGGGTGGACGATCTCAGACACTGGACTTTGAACCTTTATTTATGATTTTCCCTACGTGGCATTATTACATGCCACACCTTACATCTTCTTTTCCTTTATTATAATGGGCTACTCCCCTTTTTTTGGGTCCTTGTACCTCTCTGAACCCCCAGCTTAGTCTTTTATATTGATTTCGAAGCCACTTTAACTTTATCCTTTCAGACATGGCCTACATGGTTGATTTTATTGTTTCTCTAGATGTTGATGTTTCCTCACATGAGGCTTTCATCCAAGCTACTCTAGATGTTGAAAGTGCACACCTCCTTGATAGACACACTGCGACGTCTCATATTCCACTAGATTTTTTGACTGTCCTATCTTCTGTTGCATGTCGGACAGGTGGTTCACATGTAGTGCTTCAGAATCCTATCCCTTCACATCTCATTGATGAGCACCAGACCAGGAAGCAGGCCTGCGGTAAGACTATCCATCGATCTCCTAAGACAAAATGATTAAGATTTGGCTACAATGTTATTTGGGATCAAGTTACCCGCTTATAGAAGAGGGCACTAGTAGGTAGAAGATTTTTCGCAAACTTCCCAAAAAGACAATATAAAGAAGTGGGTGTAGACTAAGTGAGTGCCTATTTTAGGTTGTCTGTCGAAAGTGAGTATACTTATGAATGCCCGGTATATTTTTCATTTACTACACTAAGATGATCTGGAATAGATTAAGAAGGTTCCTTAGGTACAGGGGAAAACTTTCTTACTTCTGCACAACTATTATGTGGGTTTGAATCCACTGTGTGATATGCGAAAGAAAAAATTTGCATGGGTAAAACTCCATGGATTTCCCTTGGAATATTGGACACACAGATTTTTGTCTTAGATTGGGAAAGCTAATGGTCATTTTATCTGTGGACCCAAAATTACTTGGGTCCAGTGAAAAGCAAGTGGCTTGGATATTGGTGGAATTGGGTTTCTCTAGAGGTCTTCTAGGACAAATTGATTTTGCCTGGGGATAGGTTGTGCATAAACAACATCTCAACTACTACTGCATACCTTTTCACTACCTCCTCTGTCACTACACAGGACATCTTCTGTGGAAGTGCTCTCTAAGACATTCTCATCATGGTTTTTATCAGCGAAGGGGTGGTCTGAAACATGGACACCAACCTATTGACAATTCTAATCCTTTGCCAATAAAAGGTACTAAATTTTCCTTCGAAAAATCTCTTTTGAATTTCAATATTTCTACTTCTTCTCCTTCCACCACACCCCACCTTTCTCCTACTCCTATATCGTCCCCTTGAGAGGTTGAGGACCCCTCACTTGGGCTAATGGTGAGTTATGTATTGCCACATTCTATTGCTGCCCCCTCCACCCTATTCAACTTCCCTCTCCCTGGGCTTCCCCACCCCCCCCCCCCCCACTGCTCCACGTCCCCCTCCTCGAGGTGCTTCGTCTTTGCATATGAGCCCTCATAGCTCAGATATAATTTCAACCCCCCACAACCCTATCATAGCCCCTATACATAGTAACCCTCCTCTTGTGTATTCCTCACTCTCTCCACTCCATATCCCCTCTCCCTCCCCCCCTTGAGCCCAACCTTTGACTATTCCCCTCACAACCTGTTAGTAGTGACATTGATTTTATTATGGTCAATTCGGCCATGGACCCGACAGCCTTATCCATACACAAAGGACCATTATACACTCCCCCCTACCAATCAACCCCAATGCTGCTTGCAATATCAAAATTCACAGAAAGTGTGAGAGGTTTTCTCACCATCTCAAACCTGGTTCATCAGCCAAATCACTACATTTCTTGGATACTGCAAAACTTTGTGATATTGCCATTGTTGTTGTATACTCCTAGGCCCTTGGAGTAGAACTTCTCGTACTTCCAAGTCATGATGAATTTCCTCTCACTGAACATGCATGGCCTGGGGGACAACTCTAAGCTATTACCCCTCAAACATCTTTTTGCCTCAATCCACCCTTTCTTCATTTGTTACAAGAAACCATGGTTGTTTGTGATAAGGTTTACTCTTACTCCCGCAAAAAACTTCTTGATTGATACATGATTTTCATTGATTCATGTGGACTTTCGAGAGGCACATTGACGCTGTAAGATCCCAGACGGGCTACTCTATGTGCATATCATTTTTTTGCAGGTTTTATGTTGACTGGACATATTCGAGGTGTCTCGGGGAGGACACATTGTCTTAATTTATATGCTTGTTTCAAATCCATTTCAGCAAATCACTCCCATCATCCAGATCAATGTTTTAGGGCTCACCAAACCCTAATTTCAGTTGCTACATGCCCTAAACAAGTCACCCTTTTGAATTCTAGCTTCCCAAACAGTTTCAGCACTAGAAGACATCTTGAAATGACCTCTAGAGGGACCAGGGCAAGTAGGCCCACGTAAGGATGTGCTACAGAGCAGTTGAGTCCATGCCAGGGTTCTCTACAAAGCACTTAGGCCTTCTTTCACCTGCATTGGGCAAGTTTGAGAGAAATTCACATCTAGAAGGTTCCCTCACTTATCAACTCCTATGAGCTTGAAAATGGATGAGGAATGAGTTAAG
The DNA here is from genome assembly GCA_000404065.3 of Pinus taeda. Classification (NCBI taxonomy): domain Eukaryota; kingdom Viridiplantae; phylum Streptophyta; class Pinopsida; order Pinales; family Pinaceae; genus Pinus; species Pinus taeda. Next base: position 17,224 of record APFE030476682.1, on the reverse strand, counting down.
ATTCATCTATCCTCTCATCCCTTCCTCCATGGAACTAATTCTAAGTATGGAAGGCCATTCAATACCACCATTTATGAAAAAACCTCCTTCATATTCCTATAAATTGACCACTCATCTAAGTGATCAGGGGATGGATTTTGATGAATTGTAAGGAGATAATGTTAGTTGAGAATTGAGACTATTGTAAGTGTCGTTATGCTACTGTAACGTCATGCTTATGATGTGATGCCGATGGAACTAAAGCTGGAGGAGTGACTTCGAATCAGACATGATGGTTTTAATTCATTCTTCTATTCAATAAAGTATTTGAACCTTTTTCCCATATGTTTTTATTGTTATATGATGCTTATATGTGTGAATGTATCTGATTCCATTTACTTGTATTCAATAAATCTTTTGCTTTGATCGGTTCTTTGTCTTCTGTTGATGTTTACAGGTAATTCTCAAGCATGTTAAGTACGAGGAGGAGCCATAGGATCGATAGAAGGGAAACAAGAGGAAAGCATAACTACAAGTAGGTCTTCTCATCTTCTTTGTCTTATCTATTGCTTATAGTAAAAGGCTAAAGAGCTTTAAACTATTGTTCTAGATATGGCTACTTATCTGGGGAATTAGTATTTATCTGTAGATACCAAATTATCCAAAACAAATTAGCGGCCATACTGGGGAATGATCATCATTCCAAGTAGTTTATCCACATCATAAGACACTCTAGCAGACCTTACTTCCTTTCGTTGATTGTATTTCAGCCTTGTTGAAGCGTTATTTGGTCAAAAATTGAGGTTTGATGACTCTTGAGTGACCTCTTACGAATCAACACAAGCTTGGTCAGGGGATAGTGCTTTGTAGAGCACCCTTGAGTGAGAGACAGTGCTCTACAGCACAATTATGCCCTCTTTGACCTGCGCTGATCCACCTTAGGGAAAATTTTCACCTTTGGATTAGATTTTTTCCTCCAAATTTCCTTGTGTTTATGCTTGCTGAAAGATCAATGATTGTACTATGTCTCTGAAATCAACTTGTATTTCCTCTCTCCAGCCCTACTTTGACTTGATTGATTAATTTTTCTTAAACGTTTTCTTTATCATTATCAATCCATAGTCAAAGTTAGATTATAGTCGATTAATATTTGTTCGAAAGAAAGTGTCGTAAAATTCTTCTTTTCCTTCGAAGCTAAACTATTGTAAAGTCTTCATTCTTGTTAAAGATTGATTGATTGTACATATATTAGTTTCCTTTTTGTTCACATTAACATTAAGGTATCTGAAAATAAAAACTTTCATCATTCATATTGTAGTTTGTGAATGCTTGAAAGGAATAGCTAGGGAAATTGCATTATATGTGCTCTTTGCTCTTTGTCAAAGATTTGATTGCTCTATTCCTACTAGCTAAGGTTTTCATTGTTCAATTGAATGAAAATAATGCTTATAATATTAGTTGCATTTTAGGAAATGAAAACATACATCACATGGTGAACCTTGAAAGGAAAATTCTAAATAAGATCAACTCAAAATTTATCTGAATTTACCTAATGGAGCATTGTCAGCTAATGAAAAACATTTAGTGGTTCTAGGCTAGAGACCTGTTTTGGCATCATAAAACAAAGCAGCTATCACTAACTTGTCTGCAATACATCCCGAGTGTGATACCTCATCCATGTACGTGAGTATATCGTAGTTCATACATGTACCTTTGGGTATATAGGGTAGTTTTACAATACGTAAAGTATATGGGAATGCTCTCACTGTACGGTTTTGCATTAGATAACGCTTATACGGATTGGGCGTCCACATATTTTCTTATATATATGGGCGGATAACACTAGGTTATTATCCATCCTTAGGTAACCAAGTCAGCCGCCTTGTACACTGTGATACACTAAACACAAGATTCAGGGAGATTGCTTGCTCGTACTTCTCGGTTTGTCGAGAGGTATTCTACAATTCACAGTTGCTTGGTAAACCTTTTGCCTAGATTATCCATCTTTTGTTTTGTTATGTTACTTTGATTAAAATAAAATTAATTGACCATAGATAAAATCCTCCATGCTCACTCATTAGTTGATATTAGGTTCAAACATATGGCAACAAATCCGGATTCCACCGATCAACGATTTCCTTTTGATGGGAACATTAATCCTTTTCCTCCTTTCGGAAATATTGGTGCTCCTTATATGGCTACATTATCCCTACTGGGACTTACCATTGGCTTGCCAGTATGGTTGTTTTCAACCTCCTTGGTTCAAAATTTTGTGATTTCTCCATAATCGAGTACTCATGCAATTAGACAAAATCAACCTCCAGTTGATCCTAAAGTTGACCCTTTTCCTTCTTCCTCAGTTGTTTCTTCCTCCCCTTCTTCCTCTTCGCATGGTAAAAGTATTGGTACTAGTAACCAAGTGGCTAAGAAGACGAAGAAAGGGAAAAGAAGAAGAAGAAGAAGCAAACTCAGTCGAGGGGCAACCAAGAAACCATTGCTTTGAATTCAACATATGATGAGAAACCATCTGTCAAGCCTCACAAAGTTTGATATCCATCCAAACTTTGTGCGAGATACAATATTCTTCGAAATTGTCCTGATATTACTCAGACCTTAGAAGAATGGTCTTCCCATTCACATCATCCTGTGTCATCAACTTCTGGAGATCATGTTGGCAACACACCATCAACTAGTGGTAGTAGAGTTCATGGAAAGAAGGGTAAAGATAAGTTTCCTTGTAGGTTATGCGAAGGGAATCACCCCATTCACCTTTGCCCCTATCTGGATGAAGTCAAAAAAGTGTTGGATAATCATCCTACTTCACCGCAACGGCTTCCATATGGTTACAGGAGACTCTCCCTTAATCCTTCACTAATTGATGAATTGACTGACTCAAATCAACCGTCGGTCAAACCACCTGTCTCTGAAAGTGAATCCTATGAGTCTATACCCAACCCAAATCAATAGGTCGAGGAAACAGTTGACCCGATTTCACCTTCAATTAATCGTACCTTTCCCGAAGAGAGTGAATATGATACCACTCAGGTTCTTTTTGTTTCTTCAGATTCGAATGAGCTTGGGGGAAATCCTCTTGTTCCATCAAGAAGGGAGGAAAATCTTCCCACTCTCATAACTCAAGGGGTTAATTCTCTGGTTCTTATGGTACCCGATCCAAGTAGTCTGGTAACTTACTTTGATTGGAATCGATTGGTAGGATTTTGTCTTCCTTCTTATGTGCCTTTCTAGATCATAGTATAGGTTTGGAATATGATTGTATCTGGCACTATTATAGATGAAGGTGCATCTGTGAGTATTCTTTCCTCCACTGCTTGGAAAGTGCTTGGTTCACCGCCACTTGTGCATGTTACCTAGAATTTGTTGGCTTTTAACAAAGGAACCAGTCAACCATTAGGGATCCTTCCTTAGTTGCATATTATTTTAGGAGGAAAAAGCATTTATCTGAATGTGATGGTAGTCCCAAGCCCTTTAGATTACAATTTACTTCTTGGGCACAACTGTGTTTATGACATGAAAGCTATTGTTTCAACACTCTTTCGAGTGATTTTCTTCCCGCATGAAGGCAAAATTTTCACCATTGACCATCTTTCATTTCCCAGTCCAAATATGGCTTCCAGTCAACCTTCTTCCCTAAATGGTCCTTTTGTACCAGTGGTATCATCCCTGCCATAGACTAATTATGTGGCAACCTATTCCATGCCTACATCAATGGATGATCAATTCCATGATGTTGTACATTATGTACTAGGGGCATTGGAACTAGATCTCTCCTTCCAGAGCATTGTTCTCCCATATGATGAGAACCTCTTGGAAATCATGACCTCTTATGGGTCATGAACATAGGAATATGAGGAAAGTTCCTTGCGTTGTGCCAACCTTGTTAAAAAATGAAACAACGAATATGAGGATAGTTCTTTTACTGTGTCAACCTCATTAAAAAATGAAACAACTCCTATGAGGAGAGTTCCTTGTCTTGTGTCAACCTCATTAAAAAATGAAACAAGGAGTACGAGGATAGTTCTTTTACTGTGTCAACCTCATTAAAAAATGAAACAACTCTTATGAGGAGAGTTCCTTGTCTTATGTCAACCTCGTTAAAAAATGAAACAAGTAGTCTGAGCATAGTTCCTTGTCTTGTGTCAAGCTCATTAAAAAATGAAACAAGGGTCTATGAGGATAGTTCCTTGTCTTACGACAACCTCATTAAAAACTGAAACACGGAATATGAGGATAGTTATTTTTCTATGTCAACCTCATTAAAAAATGAAACAACTCCCATGAGGATAGTTCCTTGTCTTGTGTCAACCTCGTTAAAAAATGAAACCAAGGAGTATGAGCATAATTCCTTCTCTTGTGTCAAGCTCGTTAAAAAATCAAACTAGGAATCTGAGCAGTGTTCCTTGTCTTGTGTCAAGCTCATTAAAAAAATGAAACAAGGTCCCCTGTAGTAATGTTCCAAGTCGAGTCTTTGATTAGATCTCGTAAAATCCCAGTCGAGTATTTCACTTGATCTCATAAAAGAACCTTCATTCCATCCACCTGATATCCATGAGTAGTCTACTTAGGTGAATGTAATGAAGCTTTGGTGGCATGCACCTAGTGGTAAAGTTAAGTTTCCCTGTACGTTATGTGAACGGAATCACCCCATTCTCCTTTGTCCCTATCTAGACAAAGCCAAAAAGGTGTTGGATAACCACCTGCTTCACTGCAGCGACTTCCTTCTGGTTACAGGAGACTCTCCCTTTCATCATGTTCGGGGCATGTAAAACAATCTCAAGCATAGTTCTTTGTTTCAAGTTTGTGTAAAAATGAAACTAAATCCAAGCATAGTGTTTCGTTTCAAGCTTGTGTAAACATGAAACTGAATACAAGCATTATTTTCCATGCTTCAAGCTTGTGTAAAAATGAACCTATCTCCATTTTAACCCTCATGATTGTTATTCTATCAGCCTCTTTCATCAGATGAGCCTTGTTTGTGTTCATCCCATCACCACCATCCTTTTGGCCAATCATACACTTTCACTTGGTTGTTTTACCCTATTTGACGAACAGTTGCAATGAGTGGTCTTATTAGCCAGCCTCTTCACATAAATCAACATGTTTTGAGAAGTTACACCATCACCGGAACCAGTTGCTACCCTAGACACCACTCGTTCCTCAAAATGGATTCCTCTTTAAGCTCTTTTTAGACTCTCAAAATATGAAAAGATTTTCGAGCGCTTGTCCTTTTTCAGTGCATTAATGGATTGGAAACAACATCTACTCAGTATAAGTTTAACCCTTTTTCGGGCTAAGATAGATTAGCTACGAAAAAGGAATACGTTGACTGAACATGGTCAATAGGTTCTCTCTCATATTCTTTTATGCTTTTTCAAGTTTGAGACATAAATCTACGAAAGAGAACTTGTGGATTTTTCTTTTTCTCCCTTTTAAAACTCTCTAAACATGAAAATGATCGAGTTATCTTTGTCATTAAACTCGTTAAAACATCAAATAGCGAAAAACTTGTCCATCTAGACAAGACCGAGTTTCATCTTCGCTAGACTCATTAAAACATCAAATAGCGATGGACTCACCTGAAGGGTGGAATTATACAACAAGCATATGTTATCCTCCTCAAGCTTGATAAAAAATAAAGAGGTATTCGTCAACAATGACTAGATAAAAGGGAAAATGCGGAAAACCACTTTATGATAGCAAGTCTCTCTTGAACATGACACTTTCACTCCATGACTATTTGGGTTGGGTTATCTGCTTGACGATTATCATACCTATGGTCTATCACACCATCCATCACTTTTGTTTTTGGGTCAATTCTACCAATTCATTCAGACTATTTGGGTTGGGTTATGTGCTTGATGGTTATCATACCTATGGTTTATCACACCATCCATTACTTTGGTTTTGGGTCAATGCTACCAATTCATTTAGTGTCACCGATATGTTCAAGAGAAGTCATCCAGTCAAAATTCATCCTTTGTAATAGCATAAACCTTCATTTTCATGACCGCATTCCTGAACCTTGTGTCGTCAATCAAATTCTGTCTCCAAAATCACTACACTCATTTCATGTCATTGATGTGGGATACATCAAGGCCCTCCTACGACAAGTCGCTTCTTATCAACATCAACACATTATCCAAGAAGTTGACTTAGAAACACCCTTCCAGTATCTTGAGGCTTGCATACATCAATGGCAGGTTTCTCGCTTCTGGCGATAGGTTGATCGCATGGTGTTCGACATCAAATCATCCATTCACGTCATGCAGAATGTACTGCGGTACCTTGAGAATCATTATCATTATTAGTGATTTATCTCGCGTTTGTTAACAACTTACATCATTGCTTGGCAATCAGACGATGTCTTCCCATGTTGGATGTCAGATCATATATTCACATGGTTAGACTCGTACTTGAGCAAACAATTGAATGAGATAGAAGACCCCAGATCTAGTTTTGTCCATCAGGGTTGCGATTTCAGGAGTACTAAATCATATGTACAATGGCTTTACATTGATGGTCATTCCGATCATGGGTCTATATCTGTAGATGAATATTCATGTACATGTAATGAAAGTTTATAAGCTAAGCATGGGTATGCTTTCCCTCAACGATTCATGTAAAGATCAAAATATCATGATATATGTATTGTAATTGATGCAGGTCAACTTCCACTTCGAAACCTCCTCATCACATCATAAATCATTTCATTCGACATTGGCATTTTCTTGCCTTCATGCTTTAGGGGGAATCTATTACAAATCCATTTGGGAACATCACTCCCATAATCCAGATTAGTGTTTTAGGGCCCATGAAACCCTAATTTTAGTTGCTATATTCCCTAAGCAAGTCACCCTTTTGAATGCCTCCTTCCCAAATAGTTTCATGACTAGAAGACATCCTGAAATGACCTTTAGAGGGACCAGCACAGGTAGGCCCATGTAAGGGTGCACTGAAGAGTAGTTGAGTCCATTCTAGGGTGCTCTATAGAGCACTTAGGCCTCCTTTCACCTGTGTTGGGCGAGTTTGAGTGAAATTCACATAGGTTTTGGGGAATATTCTTATCTTTTGGAGTCATCTAGAAGGTTCCCTCACTTATCAACTCCAATGAGCTCGAAAATGGATGAGGAATGAGTTAAGATGCATCCTATCCTCTCAGACCTTCCTCCATGGAACTAATTATAAGTATGGAAGGCCATTCAATACCACCATTTATGACAAAACCTCTTTCATCTTCCTATAAATTGACCACTCATCTAAGTGATCAAGGGCTAGACTTTGATGAATTGTAAGGAGATAATGTTAGTTTGAGAATTGAGACTATTGTAAGTGTCGTTTTGCTGTCGAAATTTCATGCTTATGATGTGATGTGGATGGAACCAAAGTTGGAGGAGTGACTTTGAATTAAGCATGATGGTTGTAATTCGTTATTCTATTCAATAAAGTATTTGAACCTTTTTCCCATATGTTTGTATTGTTATATGATGCTTATATGTGTGAATGTATTTGATCCATTTACCTGTATTTAATGGATCTTTTGCTTTGATTGGTTCTTTGTCTTCTGTTGATGTTTACAGGTACTTCTCAAGCATGTTATATATGGGAAGGAGTGACAAGATTGATACAAGGGAGACAAGAAGAAAGCAGAACTACAAGTAGGTCTTCTCATCCTCTTTGTCTTCTCTATTTCTTATAGGAAAAGGCTAAATTTCTTTAAATTGTTGTTCTACACATGGATACTTATCTAGGGAATTAGTATTTATCTATAGATACCAAATTCTCCAAAACAATGCTCCATATAAAGACAGGGCTACCCTTTTGGAAGCATATGGAGGATATTGATATTCTTAAGATTGGATCACTGATTATGGCCAAAGATTACAATGTTATGTTGTCCGAGGAATGTTGGGGCGTCAGATGCAAAAGATATCTAATGGTTGATCATCTATAGTTCCTTTTTGAATCCAATCATCTATTAGATATTTGGCCTATCCCACTCTCCCCTACTTGGCACAATGGTAGATCGGGGAAGAACATATCGGAAAAAGACTAGATTGGATCTTGGTACACGAGAACCTTGTGGAGAGTTTGGAAAATATGAGATTATGGGTTGTTAGGACCTATATTTCATATCATTTTCCTATTTTCCTTCAATGACGTATGAAGCATTTTCATTTGGGCATCCTGTTATCGATAAATCTAGTGTCCATTCAAAGCTACTAGTCCCACTAAGATGGGTAGCTATCTTAGAAACAAACAAACTAAAGTTACTTTTGTTTTCCTTTATGAGAAGTAGATGGGAGAGAAGCAGAGAGTATCAAGCTCAGTCTTTCGCTTGGCTTCTTGATTGTTTCCTCTCCCCTCTGACAAATCTTTGTCGCTCCTTCCTTGCTTAGCCTGCCTCAAAGGGCACCTATAAAGTCAAAATAGCACAATACTATCAAAGCACAGAGATATACGATCGTAAACAATATAGGACCAGATATATATTGACGACACAAATGCATATATCATCAAGCACACAAGAATGTGGAGGAAAATTTGAATAGCTTTATTGATAGAAATAGTAGAAGAGAGGATTATAACCCATTGATCTAACCCAACTTCATCCTCCTAGCATGAAAGCCCTTCTTCACCTCATGAAAAGCTTAGATCACCCAACACTATGTTGTTCCACCAAGAAACCAATAGCACTTCCTTACAAAATACAAAATTCCAGCCTTCTGATCTCTCAGATGAGGGATCCATATATAGATATTTGCAGAGGTGTGAGTCAGATCTGGGTTTTTGATTAGTGTCATTCCAGTGATAGTTCTTGGTTCCACTTGGAGATTTCATTGATCTCTTACTCATCCCTAGGCGAATTCTGAGAGGCAAGTGTCATATGAAAAGTTTCTAGAAGTTTTCTTGATCATCCACTTAGCAAACTGTCTATGCCATTTGTCCATTCTCTCTCATCGCACCCTATAGAACAAATTTTCAATATGCATCGCACCTCCTGTGTGTAGTAAATGAGATGCATCGCACCCTGACCATGGAGCAGGTGAGATGGTCCAGTTTTGACTTGTTTTGAGTAGTTTTTCATGGAGAACTTTCGGGAGATGATGTAATCAGCTGACCTTGCTCCTTTAGGGTATGAAGCAACACTTTTAGGGACTTAGAAGCCCTTGGTTTATGGACATGCGTGATTGGGGTTGCAGTGCCCAAATATTTCTATAATAGTTTCCCCCTAAAGCATGAGGTCGTGAATCTTTTTGATGTCAGGTGAAATGCTTTGTCATGAGGATCTGAGGTTTTTCGAACTGGAAGGTGACCTGTAATAAGATACAATACAATACATTATCTTCATAATATTTTCATGATCTAGTTGAGGCAGGCATTCCCATGCTTAGCTTTATAAATTCATTCTCATGTACATAGGTGTTATGGACATTTCTAGGCACTTCAACCCCAATCACAAATGTCCATAAACTGAGGGCTCTTAAGTCCCTAAAAGGGTTGCTTCACTGCCTAAAGGAACAAGGTCAATTGATTATGTCATCTCTCAGAAGTTCTCCACTGAAAACTACTCATAAATGGTCAAAACTTGACCATACTGAAAGATCCATGCAGAGGATGCGATGCATACCACCTTCCCAATGTACAGGGTGTGCTGCATACTGTTTTTCTCCTCTGTAGGGTGCGATGATTGGGAATGGACAAATGGAAGGGACCAAAATGTGAGGTGGAAGATCATGGAATCTTCCAGAAGCTTAACCTTTGACACTTGCCACTCCATTTTTGACCAGGGATGAGTAAGAGATCTTCATTCTCCAAGTGGAAGCAGGAACTATAAGAGAGAAGACACTAATCAAGATCCCAAACGATGACTCACCTCTTTGTAATCATCTATATATGGATCCCTCATCATAGAGATCCGGAGGCTAGAATTTTGTAACTTATAGAGAAGTGTTGTTGGTATTTTGGTGTACATTCATAATGTTGGGTGATTTTTCTTTGCTTGAGGTGAAAGAAGGGATTCTTAGCTGGAGGATGATGCTGGGTCAGAGCTGCTCATGGTTGTAATCCTCTTGCTACTTTTTATTTGAATAAATCTATTCTTGTTTCCTTCCATATTCTGGTGTACTTGTTTATATATGCTTGTATATGGTTAATGTACATCTGATCCTACATTATTTATGAATTTAGATCCTTGTTTCTTGAATAGTAGTATATTGTTTTGATTCTCCAGGTCCTTTTGAAGTTGAGCAGACAAAGAGTGAGCGACAAAACTCTATCAAGAAAGAGAGGGAATCAAGCGCAAGACTCAGGTTGGTCCTCTTGGTTCGCCTCTCATCTATTTTCATAAAAGGAATCAATAGTAGACTTTGATTGTTTGTTTCTAAGATAGCCACCCATCTTAGTGGGAATAGTAGCATCCGTGTGGACACTATTACCGTATAACAAAATGGCGACTCCGCTGGGGAGCGACTAGATTAATTGTTAGCCTATCTATCCTTGTTTCTTTCATAAACATACAGACGGAGCCTGAAGTCAAGCTAGCTAGTCTTCGAACTGCATTTTTCATACAAATGCAAAGTAGATCAATGCTGCTTCAGTCAATCTCTGGGTTTCTATTTATAAATTAAACAATAGATCTGCAAGCAATCTAATTTCCCCGAGTAGTGGCTTTAGTAACCTCTTAAATCACCCCTGTGTTTTTACATACATTGATCTGTACTTATTCAGCTTAAACCCTTGAACTAAACTGCAAACTGTGAGTGAAGTCTCGTTCAAAGTCTCACAATGTAACCATCACACCCTGCCTTCAAGGCAACCTGTATGCATCGCACTTCCCAAATGGAGTAACTGCGTTGCATATTGAGTTCACTGTGTAACAGGTGCGATGGTCAGAGAGGACTGATTTTACCCTCCGACTGTGGATTTTTCTCACTGTTTTCAGTCTTATTCAAGAGTTTTTGTTGTCTGTGATCAGTGTACTTCTGTGAATACCCCCTTCTCTAGCATTATTCCACCTCCTTAGTGCAAATAACCATAAACGTTTTTTATGTATTGTGCGTTGTTTTAGTTCTCTTTTGCAAAAAATAACATAGTTGAACTCTCATCACTAGATCTGAAAGTGTCGTAGCTGTCGTTTTCAGTTTTAGAAAGCAATCCCATTGTTTTAGATAGTTGGTTATACAATTATTATTGCATAAGACTTGATTGACTAGTTTTAAAGTGTCGAAAAACAATTTCCATTTCAAAATCGCAAAGTGTCTCTCTTGTTTTCACTTCTTTTTGAAAAAGAATTTTGTTGAGTACAGTTGCTTTAAAAGTAATTCAATTTTTCACTTAGTTTTCTTAGTGTCATTTACACATTAAGGGAGTTGAAAATCAATACATGCATGTGCATTTGCATCTTGAATGCTTGGCTTGATTTAGGACTATGCATATTAGCATGTGCTCTGTGTTCTGTGAAGAAAAGATGCTTGACTTTCTTCCCCTTAGTAGCTAGGATTTTCATTGCTGAGAGAAGATAAAATGTCTATTTATCATCTTAGACTGCATTTAGGAATTATACATACATCACGTTGTGAACCTGAAAGGAAAACTGCTAAGCAAGATCAACTTAAAATAAATCTCAATGAATCTAACAATGCTTTGGAACTTAACGCAACATCTAGAGGTCTAGGCTAGAGATGTATTCCGTCTTTGTAAAGCCTGGTAACTATTACTTTCAGTGTTGGTTGGGTGATTCCTCCACTCTGAGACGATAAGTGCCAGTATGGACTTGTCCTCCCATGTACCGTCGCGTATATATTGGGAGACCACTATAGGCTGCATCCTTTATACTTAGGAAGCCATTTCTGCCATCCTATCGATTGTAATGCACCGAACACAACATTCGGGAAGACTGACTGTCATATCGTAAAAACTATTCTACAGTTTTACGATTGGTTTCGTAATCCTCTCTGCCTAGATCTCCAGAGAAGTCCATTTTGCTCCTTTTCAGACTCCTTAAAGGGAAAGGTCCTATGAGCGCTTATCACTTCAAGGTCAATAAAAATTGAAGGCGACTAGAGTCATCTTTTTTTTTTCTCGACTCTTTAAAATTGAAAAAAACAAGTTTTGTCCAAGCATCTAAAAATTTATTTTAAATCGGAATAACGTCACAAATTCACCCGTTGATCTTCAGGTTGCGAAAATGGAGTCTACCAACCAAGGATTTCCCCGTGAAGGAAATCCTAGTCCTTTCTTATCGTGGGGAGATGTTGGTCCACCCCATATGGCCACTTTGTCACTTCCAGGATTGACAATTGATTTGCCAGTCTGGCTCTTCTCTACCTCTGTTGTTCAGAATCCCACAATTCCTGAATAGTCTAACCAGCAACTAGACGACACTAGAGTTGCTTCCCATCCTTCTACTTCATCTAATTCTCCTTATCCTCCTTCCTCTTCACTTGACAAAGTCGATAAAGCTAAAAGTCAAGTAACTGAGAAGAAGAAGAAGCAGAAAGAGAAAAAGGAAAATAAGAAAAAGGAACCAAAATCGAAAGGGAACAACCAAGTATTGTCTAGTAAAAATCCACACACCGCACAGTCAAAACCTAAATCTCCTTCCATCATTTTCAATGGAGACCACTTTCATCGAGATTTTCCCTGTATCCCTCGGACCTTAAGGGATTGGTCTCCTCATTTGCACCACCCTGTAGCATCAACCTCTGCTGATCATGTTGAATGCTCACCGTGAACCAGTGAAAGTGAAGCACATGGATAAAGGAGGAATCCTAGACTTCCTTCTAAGTTGTCTGAAGGTGATCATGTCGTCCACCGTTGTCCCTTCCTTGAAGAGGCTAAAAGAGTTTTAGATAATCATCCAGTTTCACTGTTACGACTTCCTCCTAGATATCAAAAACTCTTGCCGAGTCCTCCATTGGTTGAAAATCCAGCTAGCCCATCCTTGTGGTTAGCCAAAGCACCTATCGTTGAAAATGAACATTCGGAATCCATACCAGACGAAAGTCAAAGGGTCGATATGGCAGTTGACCTGGTATTGCCTTCAGAGTGTTCATCTTCGAACAATACCATCAATGAAGAGAAAGAGAACGACGCCGTTCAAATTCTTTTCACCAACACCGACTTTGATGAGCTTGGGGGTAGTCCTCCCGTTCCTTTACTGTAGGAAGGAAGTTCATCAGAGTCCTACCCGACCATCTATTCGGTCCCACCACTGAGCAACCTAGTTGTTTCCTTCGACTCGAATCTACTAGGCAGACCCCGTTTACCAGCCAGTGTACCATTCAGAATTATTGTACAAGCTTACAGAATGGTCATGGTTGGTACCATCATTGATGAGGGGGCTTATGTGAGTATCCTTTCCTCAACTGCTTGGAAAACGCTTGGTTCGCCATCACTTTTCCCTGAAATGAGAAACCTAACAGGCTTCGATAAGGGAACCAGTTGCCCTTTAGGGATCCTTCCAAATGTGCCCATTACTTTGAGAAGGAAAATTGTTCACATGAACATTATAATAGTTCAAGGACCTTTAGATTACAATCTACTCCTTGGACACAACTATATTTATTGCATGGGAGCCGTCGTCTCCTCACTCTTTAGAGTAATGTGTTTTCTGCACGAAGGTAGAATGTTCAAGCTCGTAGACCAAATGTCATTCCCTAGTTCACACATCGCAAATAGTCAAATGCCATCCCTGAATGGTCTTTTCATGCAAGAAATGTCTCATCGGTCTAAAGTCCATCCACCTGATAAGCGCGAGTGATTCAGGAAGATGTGATTTAGCTTTAGACATGTAAGCCACTTCAAAATAGCATCTCGAATGAGACATCTTTATCATACGACTAGCGAGCAATGTTGTCGCAGAGTTCAAGCTCGTTAAAAAATAAACTCTCCACGAGTAGTTTTAGCGCATAGTTCATGCTCGTTAAAAAATAAACATAAGTCAGGAGCAAGTGTTTCTCCCCCCGCTTAAGCTCGTTAAAAAATGAATGGGTAGATAACCATTGTGAATGCCTTATCGCCAGCTTTTGAGCCTTGGTCATGTTCTCGCCATCACCTCCACTCTATTTTAGCTGATCATTCACCCCCATATGATTGTTTACCCCTTCGAGGAACATTTGCGAAGAGTGATTCTGCTAGCCATCCTTGTAACGCTTCCGTGATTGGAAAATTCCAAATCTTACCTAGAATCAGCTGCTACCTGAAACTATCACTTGTTCCTCGAAAACGAGTCTTCTTTAAGCTCTTTTCACCTAACTCATAAAATATTAAAAGATTGTCGAGTGATTGGCCTCTCCGGCTCGTTAAAAGGCATCAGAAGTGCTATCCCTCCTCTAGATTTTAATCTTTTTGGACCTGAGGGATTATTACACAAAACGATCAAGCACTTGTCTTGTTCGGCTCGTTAAAACTATCGAAAATTCATCCCTTTTGTATTATTTTACGCTTTTTTGGACTTAAGGGTTTATACAATGAAAAAGAAACTTCGGAGTCTTCTTTTCATTTCATTCAGACTCTCTAAAATTGAAAGATATCGAGTTATCTTTGTCGTTAAACTCGTTAAACTAAATAGCAACAAACTCATCCAACAAGACGAGAACGAGTTTCAATATCGCTAGGCTCGCTAAAATATAGCAACAGGTTCACCTGAAGGGAGGATTATATAACAAGCATATGTTATCCTCCTCAATCTTGACAAAAATAAAGAGGTACTGGTCAGCAATGACTGGGGAAAATTGGGAAGAAAACAAGAAGAAACTTTATTGGTAGTAAGTCGCTCTTGAACATGACACTTTCCTTCCGCATCCATGCTGTGTTGGGTTGTTCCGTTCACTAGTCTTCACCATTGGTCCGTCACACCATCCATATCTAGGGTTAATGCTACCAATCCATCGTCGGTGTCACCGATATTTTCGAGAGAAGTCATTCGGAAAATTCACCTGAGTCTCACCCACTGCAATACATTCATGCTTCATTCCTTCATGACCGTCATCTTGAACCCCCATATCATCAGTTTGTTTTCACCTCCAAAATCATTTGCTTCGTTTCATGTCGTTGATGTGGGATTTGTTAACACCCAGGTTGTTCCCTATGACTCCCAAGGGAATACGGCCGGGGTAACCACTAACCAATCTTTGGACTACAGCTTCTAGCCCAGCTGTAATCAGAGAGGGCTCTCTCTGTAAGATTTGTCTCTGTTTTTATGGAGTTTTTAGGCTAGTTATGAGGTAAAGGTTTGTTTATTTTGTGTTTGGTTGGGAGGATGATTTCTAATAGATTTGAAATGTTCTCTGCAGGTAAATTAATCCATTGGACACTGGAGTCTGTAGCTTTTGGTTTCTTGAGATCCTGTCTTAGTGCAGTTGGAATTACAGGGCCTTTATATATTTCATGAAACAAACTGTAAATTGTGATAATGAAGTTTGAACAACTAGTGAAAAGCAGTTAAGAATTCTTCACTAAGCTGGGATGTGAGAAAGGGACCTATTCCTCAGGAGCAAGAGTTGAATTCCTGAAACAATAGATCACTGTGATGATATAGTGTGAAAGGTAGCAATTAAGAATTACACATTCATTACCATAGCTGAAGAAAACATTTATTATAGCTTAGATTGAGTTCAGGGTAATCTGTGATTAAATCCTGAGACTATTCTTTTTCCTTGCTATTAGATATCTAAAACATGGGAAACATGAATGATATATGAAAGATAACAAACATATAACAAAGAGTAACAGGAAAACTTATTGAGCCATGAGATACGCAGGAATCTTGCAACATTCAGCCATACACCAGCAAGACATCAAGAGACCAAAGCTTTGGAAATTCCATCATCCTTTGTATTAATTATCTGAAGATTTACAGTAGAAGAGGAGCAGAATAGATATCAAAATATTTCTTACATCCAATGTCCAACCCCTGCTAACAAATGCGAGGGGGAATATATAGAAGTCTATTACAAAATATCTCAGGCATTGAGTCATCTGAGAGGGAAAATATCTTTACTAACTCGTACAGAGATTGCAGATGAAAAGTTATTGCAATCTTTAATGAACTTTAAAGGCTCTCAACTCCTGTCAGAACAATTTTTGACCTTTGGGGCTCGCTGAGTCGGTTGAGCGCTTTGATATAACTGCTGAATGATGTGTCTGTGCAGCTGTATCTCCTTGTGGCTTCTCGGCCCTGTCACCTGTGACTGCTAATGCTGCTGTGGTGGCCGAATACTTGTGCTGAGTTGGCTCAGCCTCTTTCTGCATACCTGCTGATGTGTCTTTGTCTTCCTGTGTATGAAAATTTAAATATTTTCAAAAAGGAAAATTACAACTACTGACTTTGATTTAACAGTAATCGTATCAATTCTTCCCACACATCTGGTGCAGGCAACTGATGCTTCAAAATTGACCCCATGGTCTCATCAGCCTCTGTATATTTGTAAAAATGAGGAGGCTCATCAAACAAATGTGT